>JAVSCE010014342.1:0-301018 GCA_032199065.1 Smutsia gigantea | reverse complement strand
TACAAAACAAGACTCCTAAATTTGGATTAATACATGTTTATACCTTTACATCCATTAAGAAAAAAAATGCTCTTTAGAAAAATGTAGGCCTTAAGAATTAGTTTTTCTAAGATTAACTCACAATTGTAAAATGTCATTAATCCCTCTTAGAGAGGGAGCCCCTGATTCCATCAATCTTGATTGGAGTAGAGGGCACAGTGTAAAGCTCAGGATCTTTAGAGAGTTATTCTCACATCCTAACCTATAGGTCTCAAGCACAAACCATATACAATTTCTATCAATTCCTCACATCCAACTTGATAGCTTCCAGTTTCCAAAATACTTGCTGCTGGGGAGTAGGAAAAGATTGACTGATCTTAATCCTGTAGAGAGCCATAAGTAGCTGTAACTAGTTGGTTATCAATAATCCTTCTCAGGGAATTATCCTTTTCAGGATTTTTTTCTTATACAGGCATAGAAAAATAGACTAAAATTATGTGATTGCTTTGGTAATCGTGGATTTGTATTTTACAGAAGAACAACACTTGAGATACAAAATTTTATGTAGATTATCTTTAGGTACATAATCTTCTCCTCCAGTATTCTAAACTTTTCAACATATTTTCAACAAGGAGTCTCATGGTTTAGATGAGTCTGTGGTGGAATTCATGAAAACCAAGCTGGATTGTAAAAGGACCTTAATTTACTTTAGTCACAGTAATGTGGATCATCTTATCATTGTGAACCTTTTACTGCTTCTATACAAACATATAAGCTTAATAATTTATTAAACTAATCATTTCATTTATCTAAAGCAAAAACCTGCTAAAGCAAGAAAAAATAGGATAAAATCTCAATTAGATTTGAAAAGCAAAGTCTATCATTTAATTCATTTCATTTTAAAGTAGTTAATGAAACCTATTTTTTAATCCTCACCAATATATGACTATACTTTCAATGATTTAGTTCTACAATTAAAACCTTTAAAAGCTTTTTATTTAAAATGGAAAATATCAGTTCAAGTTATGATAAACCTGAAATCACTGTAACCCTTATTAATACTTTCAAGGCAGGATGTCATTTGTGTTCAAATTTATTTTTATAGCTATAATACTTTTAGGTAAGTTAACTTTTGTCTGCCTCCTATTTTAAAAGGTTAAAATTTTAAAAACTGGTGACATGTTTTCTTAAGTAAAATAATGCATGCTCATTGTCTGAGTGGGAAGATTATGATTATGAGGGAATGTGTTGTGTGGTAATTGACAATCCAGACATACATACATAACAAAGTGAAAACCTCTCCACTTCCAACCACTTGTTTTCTTTGAGTTAACATTGTTAATAGTTTGTTTATGTATCTTTCTAGACATATGGCTTTCAAAATTAAACATTCACATGTTGCATTTAACTATTAATAATATGCTATATTTCTGTTCTGAAGCAGGCATATTTTCTTCAATTATTATAGTAGTCTCCCTTATCATATGTCCCAAGTTTTAATTCCAACTAATATGCTTAATGGATGTTTAATTTGTGTAAGTTCCTTGGCTCTCTAAACTTTCATTTCCTCATTTGTAAATGTAATAATTGCAGAAAAGGAATAAATCATTCTGGGATGAGTTAGTCAGGAAAACTTTCACTCTATAGGTGAAACATCCTTGTTTTGCCTTTTGTCTTAAAGTAATTATTAATAGTGTCCCTTTTCACTCTCAGAAGTGTACTGGTTTTAATGTTACATTATATAGCCATACTTAGAGTTGTTGAAAGGATTAAATGAGATAGTGTCTGGTGTGTTGTAAAGTTCTGTATATTTAACATATGAGTAAATTATACACACACACACACACACACACACACATATAGTATCAAGTCAACATATACATAAATTACTTCAGTGTTTTCACCTTCATTTACCTGTTTTTACTCTTAAATAATGCAGGTTAGATATAGACGTAAAGAGTCAGGATTACTACAGATCCATTTAGATTTTAAAGTTAGAATACATATCTCAGGATCAAAACCAACTCTGTGGTATAATTCAAACAGACTTCATAATGTTGACTGTATAAATTTCATCATCTAGTTAAAACATGGCAATATCTAACAGAAGTCACTATTAAATGTGACATGCAATAATTGCACTTTTCATATTATGTATGTATCTAGTGTAAAAACAAAAGAGGGCATTTTCACTGGTTTATATCTCTTAATAAAAAGAAATTTGGTCTTCTGGAAACAATGTGTCTTTATTTAAATGATAGCACAATGGACAAAAATGCTGGTATGCAGGGATTAAAGTACCCACTTATGTAAGAAAAAAATGCATTAAATCAAAATGAAAGCCACAAAAAGGGAAAAAACAGTAATTTAAAGGATATCACCAATTCAATTCTTTACTAACAACTCTTAAAGGAAATACTTTTGTTATAGTCTGAATGTATATACAAACCCTCAAAATTCAGACACTGAAAAACTGCCCCAAGGTGATGATATTATAAGGTAGAACTTTTAAGAAGTAATTTGGATTAGATGAGGCTGTGAACGCAGTGCCCTCATGAATGGCATCAGTGGCTTTGTAAGACTCGTAAGAGAGCTTGCTTCCTCTCTTTGCTCTCTACCATGGGAGGATAGCATGAGGAGTTGGCAGTCTACAGCCTGAAGAGGTCCATCACCAGAACTTGATCATGATATTAGATTTCCAACCTCCAGAACTGTGAGAAATAAATTTCTGCTGTTTATAAGCCACCAGATCTATGATTCTATGTTATAACAGCTCAAACTAAGATAATTTGAATTAAATCACATATTTTCTCTATAAAACATTCAAAAATGATTTCACTTTCTTCAATATATCTGTGTTTATTCTTTTTTAAAATTAGCTTTGTTTAAACTGTTTTAACAATATCTTGAATTATTTACATATATTTGTAGCTTTTTGTAATTATCATGGTATTTTGTCAATGACTTCTCATATTGTAAATAATCTGAAAACAATTTGGAGGAATCTTTTTGTAACATTAGAAGTGTTGATCTTGTGGAACTGGATACAGTTAAAGATAAAACTTTAAATTAGTAAATTAATAAGCTACATAAAGATCTAGGGAAATTGTCATAGCAAATGAATGACCTTTGCTTTGAATTTGTCAATAAAGTAAACAATGAATGAAGAAACAATGAGTAATTAATATCACCTCTTTTAAGTACCACATGAGGGAGCGAGCCAAAAAGTAGGTTATGCTTTGTAGCTTTCAGATAAAGGAGAGATTATTCTGAGTTGACTTTTTCACTGATAACTTTCCAATAAAGTGGAGAAGGATTGCAGCAAGAAGAGCAAAGGCAAAATAACAGAAATAAAGACAAGTGATTCAGTTAGATTGGTAGATTGAACACATAAAAATTAAGGTAAACAAAGGTAATAATTCTGCTCTGTTGAACATAGTAGAAGTAATATTTTAGGGTAGTTAAACACTTAGGCATGAACCAATAATTTAACAAAAAAAATCTGATTAATTCTTTTGGGAAGGTGAGGAGTAGGAGAAGGATGAGGTAGAGATGTAAGAAAGTTAAATTCTCAACTGTCAAAACATGAAGTCAATGGTCACTATTTAACATCAAGAAATCAAAACATAGTATAATTTGTTGGTAAATATCAGAAGAAAGTATTTCAAAAACTGTAAGTTTAGTCAGCTTGAAAGGTAGGAAAATAGGGCAGGAATCACTGTATTTTATTTTTAGTACTCTGCTTTTGGATTATTAATTTATTCATTGTTTTATAAAGGTAAAGTATAATATAAAAAGGAAAGCCAAGTAGAAGACTAAGGAATGGTCTTTCTGCAGAAGACTTTCACTGAAGAATGAGGTAAAATTTAACCTGGAAAAAAACACTGGATCAAGATTTTCACACATCTTGAATATCAGGATGGAGACTATATTTCACAGGTAAGAAGTAGTGATAAAAAAGAATACTTGTTATTTTAAATACATCTTTTTAAAAAAGAGATTCTTCAAAATGACAAAATAATTTAAGGTCATTAGTCTGAATTCATCGCATACACCATTACTTCAATGGTATGGAACAAATGAGTTTTCATGTAAAAATAACTCTTTTTATTAAATCTATATTACAGATTTGAGTATCTACAGCTTCGGCATTTATTCTGTATAATGGTTGCTTGTTTCATGTAAGCTCTAATCCTCAAAGTTAAAGTTTTGTAAGATCAAAAGTATTTCTAGGTCATAGTAATAAGCAGAATGAAACATATTTGGTACAGGACAGTTTTTCTGGATATAACAGGTCAGAGTCAGGCAAGCTGCAACCATATCTGCCTAAAGAGACTTATCCACTTAGACAAGCTGATGGGGTGACCTGCATCAAATCAATCTTAATGTCAGTTCCTCTCCATCACAGTAATGAAATATTAAAATAATATACTGCAAGTTACTGTATATGGCTTCTAACCTTTGCATTATTGTCCGGGATTAAATTGTAATTATCATTATCCTCCTGCTTATCCTTAAGTCTCCCACCCACCCTTTCCCACCACTCCCCTTTGGTAACGCTAGTCCCTTCTTGGAGTCTGTGAGTCTGCTGCTGTTTTGTTCCTTCAGTTTTGCTTCGTTGTTATAGTCCACAAATGAGGAAAATCATTTGGTACTTGTCTTCCTCCACCTGGCTTATTTCACTGAGCATAATACCCTCTAGCTCCATCCATTAGTTTTATTCAGTCCTATACATTGAAGGCCTAGCAGAAGGAAAGGCATGCCCATTTTAAGGCATAAAAATTGTGGGCAAAATGATGAAAGGTTTGAGGTTTAACCCTACTTGCAGGCTAACAAGTTAGCCTGACAAGGTTCATGAATGCTGTCAAAAGACATGGTATTTCCAGTTCTGCGACAAGGATAGTCTTTTCAACATATGGTGATGGTACAATTGAACATATGTATACAAAACAAAACAATATCTTTTAAATATGCCCAACACTTTCTAACTAACTTCAAGTGAATATGTGTGACTTTGGGTTTGGCAAATCATTTTTAGATCAACCAAAGAAAAAGATCCATAACAGAAAAAAATATTATATTCAAATTAAAAACATTTTCTCTATGAAATACACTTTTATGAGAATGAAAACAAGCTATGATTGGGAAAGATATTTGAAAATCACATATCCAATATAGGATTTTTATTCAGAATATGTAAATAATTCTCCGAGCTCCACAATTAGAAAATAAACAGCACAATAAAAAACTGGCCAAGAATCTGAAAAGACACTTCATCAAAGAAACTATAAAGAAGACATGTATTTGAAAAGATGCATGACATTTTTAGGCATCAGAAAAATGTGTGTTAAAACCATAATGAGATATTATTACAAAGCTTTTAGAATAATACCAAAAACAAAATCAAAAGTAAATAAAACAACCCATATCTGACAATACTGGTGAATATGTAGAACACCTGGAACTTCATACATTTGATGGTGGAAATGTACAGCCACTTCAAGAAAATAGTTTGGCTATTTCTTACAAAGTTAAACATATCTCACCATATGACCTAGCAATCTTACTCCTTGCTTTTTGCCCAACTGAATTCAAAACTTATCTCCACACAAAAGCTTGTAGACAAATGTTTGTAGCAGCTTTAAGGGTAATCACTAAAAACTGGAAAGAACCTTGATGTATTTAAACAGGATAATTGATAGATGGTGGTACAACCACACAGTGGATGCTATTCCACAAAGAAAAGGAATGAAACTGTTGTTATATACAATATGAATGAATCTTAAATGCATTTTGATGAGTAAAAGAAGAAAGACCCCAAGGCTTCATGCTTTATGATGATTCAATTTATAAGACATTATGGAAAAGGACAAATTATAGGGATGAATTATTAGTTTCCAGGATTTGGAGTGGGAAGAGCGCATGGCAATTTTGGGGGTGATAGACCACTTTGTATGGAATTGGACTTGGTGAATATACAACTCTTTGCATTTGTCAAAGCCCGTAGAACTATACACAAAATGAATGAATTTTACTATATGCAAATAAAAAAATCCACCAGAATATGGAAGAACTCCCAGATGGAATGTAGACTGTGACAAGTAAATCTAACTTCGTTTCAAAAGAATGACATAACCAACTATAGGGTGATGGGAAAGAAAGGATCTGGCTTTAGTGACTTTAGGAAAGTGTTTTGACTGGATATTGTTAACTAGCAACAAAAATAACAGCATGCAAACTCTATTCTAATTGATAAAGCTACTTCTCACAAGGGTATGGGTTTGAAATTCTGAAACAATTTTATGTCTTTATTTGGATTAAATAAATAAGCAAATGTATTATAGATAAGGAGCACTGCTAGATATAGAAGTCATGAATAAGCAAAGAAGGAATAGAAAGAAACTTGTGGTCCTGAAGTGGATCAGAGGTATCAGTATGAAAAATATGTATGTGTGTGTATACATATATATGTGTATACACACAAAAATAGAATAGATATGTGTGTACATATGGGTTAATAGACATACATATTTATATTTTCTAGCTTTGTATTCTGTGTGTACACACAGTGGCCTACATGCATTGACACCCATCGCAATGAGCAAACTTAGCACCCAGATCTTGATTTTTAAATAACATTCTCCAGTAAGAGGAGCCAAATCAGTTGTGCATGATGATAATATGTTTTACTAAGGGTTATGTTAACCTTAATTATGTGGTTAAGGTGGTATCTGCCGGATACTATAATTTTATCCTTTGTAAGTAATATTTACCTAGGGAGATATTATTAGGGAGATAAATTTGTTTTATCATCTCAAAATTACATAATAGGGATCAATTACTTTTTTCAATTTACATTGAGACAGAAAAATTTCCTATGCAATCACAAATTATTTGCAAACTAATTTTACTTGTTGCAAAATAGATAAAATAGATAATGGTATAATGGCATATGCATATATATATGTATATATATGCATACTTGTAGGTGTGTGTGTATATATATATAACCTCTTTCAATATTTAAGTGTTCTCAAAGTTTTTATTATTGCAACCAATCCCTCAGGGTACTGTGTGTTTGTTTCTGTAGCTGGGTTATTTATTTTCTATCTGGAATTAATGAATCAAAAGTTATTTTAGTTCTGTCTCCCCAGAAAGTTGACTTTGACAAAGACTGCTGTCTAGGAAATTCCCCTGTGGGAGCTGGAAAGGGAGCTAGATTAAATAAAGGGAGAAGTTGGGTTGTGACACATTCTCAAAGTAGACTCAAGCGGCTTTGTGTCAAACTCTGAAATTGAGATGGCCCTTCAGAATTGTTCAGAGTCAGGGTGAAGGGCCAGGGCTTTATATCAAAGCATTGATTAGTTATTGAATGCAAGGTGCTCAAGGGAAGAGTGTGAAATTTTAGGCAAGACAGTATTTCCCAAAGAGGGCTGTCTGCTGGCAACATTCCCTTTCCTGAGGGGGCGGCACACCAGTGTTCAATATAAAGTCTGGCTGAAGTTTCAAAGTTCTTTATGCACGGTAGTAAGTAGCTCTCCAAAACTATTGTTCAATTGAAATTAGTACTGTTGTACTAATTAATAGCTAAATATTGCTTTAAAATAGTTCACTTAAGTTCTTAGTCTAGTTTGTTTACAGTCTCATATAATATAAACTTTATAAGTATTACATAGTCCTATTTATATATTTACTTCTACTTGGATTTTATGAAATGTTTAAATATGCTTTATTATCTCAAAATTATAAAAATATTGTATTATGCCATTAGTACTTTATTTCCATGTGTAATGTCACTGAAATGTATAATGTCACTGAAATGTATTTTTGTGCATGATAGTATAGGAAACATGCTTTGTTTCCAAACAGGTAGCCATTTCATGAATAATTAAACCTTTCTTCATTGATTTGAAATGTCACCTTTATTACACAGTAAATTCTCATATACACATTTTATCTATGCTTTCCATTGATCTATTTGCCTATTTCCCCATCTGTATCACACTTCACATTAATAAAGATTTATCATGCAAGTCTCTCTCCATTATTATTCTTTTTTTCCCATTATTTTCTTGGCTATTTCACACATTTAATCTCTGTGATGAAACTTAGAATCAGAATGTCAAGTGGTAAAACAACTACAACTACAAAAACACAAACAAATCTAAGAGATTTCAGCTGGATTTTCATTAACTTCATTTTATTAATTTAAAAAGAATTGGCATCTTTACAGTATTGAGTCTTTTTCTCCAAGGACATGATATCCATTTCATTTACTCAGGTTTCTCTTAATGTTGTCATGGAATTTTTCAGCTGATTTCGTGTTCAGCTCACTCACAGATGAGAAATAGAATGAAATATCTGTATAAACTGATTCTAGGAAGAGTTTGTGTCAGGATGACCTAGAATGTTGGCAGTCTATTACTGTCTAAATGTCTAAATGTTTGTATAAGCTTTTGTCATCCCCAAATTATAATCCTTTTTCAGCTGTTTTTTTCTTTTTGTCTATATTTTGTATAACAATATTTGTATGCAACAATATTTTCTAAAATAGAAAGCATTCACTCACTGTTTTAAATAAACTCAGAATAGCATAATAGTTTATCCTACTTCAAGGTTTGTTTTTCAGTGATCTTAGATTTTTCTTATTCATAAAGGTAATTTGTAACTTTTACCCAAAAATATCTCTCACCTTTGAATTTTAGTATAAATGTCTTTTCCAATGTTAAGTTTAATCATCTTTTCCATTTCTTTCTAATAATTTATATTTTGATTCTTATACCAAATTATCTATTTTATGATTGCATAATCGAAATATTTTTATGAAAAATTTGGGAAATATAAAAAGACCTTACACCAACATAGATTTTGCTAACAATAGCAAAACCTGAGAAACCACTCTTTTCAAATTAGAGTATTTCTGTATTCTTTATATATATATATGAATAAGCAGGTATTTTATGCTCTTAATAATTTTTTCACTTAAAATATATTGCAAACATTTCTTCCATTACATTATTCTTCAGCATGGTGTTTTTAATTGATGCATACTATTCTATACACTATCATAATTTATTGAACTAGTCCACTAAATGTGGCTGTTAGGTTGTCTTCAATCTCGGTTCTTACAAACAATGCTAAATATAAGTAAGTGCTTATTTCCTTAGTATCGGTTCTTATCACTGAAATTACCAAAAGAGAATACAGTCATTTTGTACTTTGGATATATATCGCCTGCCTAACTGTCCTGTGGGAATTTTTTATCACTTTACAGTTAGACATATATATATTTGTAATTATGTTCCAGACTCTTTTTTAGCAACAGAAATAGAGTAGTGACTTAGCTCTATATTGTATATTTAGCAATTATGTACCATAAGAGTCTCACATATCCATCTAAACTTGAGCTAATTTTCCTAGACGTCTATTTTTGATATTATATGCTTCATAACTAAGTCATGTAGGGTGTGTGTGTGTGCATATGCATTCATGCCCAAATGTTGGTTGGCCTTTATATTTTATTATGGGAACTTCTGCTTCTAACTATGATAAAATACAGTATATAAGACTATCCTAATGGCAGCAATTGCGAACAGTAGGTTAAAAAATATATTTGCAGGTATCAAAGACCAATCAAGTCAGCCAGATCTTGACGGGCACAATTTCTGCAGAGAAAGAAACACACTGAAGTGAGATACATATTTCCTGTTGGAACATTTGCTTATTCTCTAGGATGGGCATAAATGGGATAGGAAGACTTTTTTTGTTGTTTTCCCCTACAATTTCCTTGAGAGGTGTGTTCTTATTTTTAGCTGTATATGCCAGGGCAGGTTATTGAGAAGCTAAACAGAATATCATTAATTTAAAAATAAAGGTTAACGGACTTTCAAGATGGTGGCCTGAGAGGTGAAACGGAGAGCTCCTCCCAAAACCACAAACAGTACAAAAATATTGTTAATACAACTAACCTTGGAACAGCACCAAGAAAGAAGGTTGAACCAGACTGCAAACAGACCTCACCAACAGAGCAGACCTCAAGAAACAGGGTAATGTAGGAAAGCCTTAAACTGATGGGACCAAGGCCCTTCCCCCACCCAAGCTCACTGGTGGGAGAAAGAGAAACAGAGTGGGGGAGGGGGTGGAAGACTGAGACTGCTGAACACCTAGCCATGGAGCAGAATCCCATAGTGTGTGGTGCTCTGGACCTTGGGGAGCTTGGACAGACAGAGTGCTTGAGAAATTGACATTCTGGCCATTAGTGCAGGAGGGATCTACACCTGCCCCTCTGTGTCAGAGGAAAGGCAGGCAGTCTAAGAGGCTTCCTAGTAGGGGGAGGGCTGCTGAAGATGCGGGTTTTGCACAGAGCTTGCTGTGTGGGAGAAGGGAGAGCTAGACAAGGTTGTCTGGGCGGGCTCTGCTCAGCTGGTTGGGAGTTTTGGGGAGCTTCAAGTGCGCCATCTCCCTGGCTGCCGACTCAGCTCCGAGGCCCCCCACTGTGACACACAGCCTGCCGAGCCTTCCTACTGGCCTGCAGGCACCTGCTCACAAACCTGCAGTCACTGCGCAGGTGTCAGGCCAGCTAGAGGGAGGCCCCACCTACAACAGCTAGAGACTCAAAGCCCAGAGGTTTACATGTGTATGCTTGGCCCACTGGCTCTGACACTGGAGACAGGCACCACAGACAGGAATCAGGAAACAGATATTTTCTCCCCCCAGGCACCAGCTCCGCTCCCCTACGATTCCCAACCTCACTCTAGGGGCTGAGCAGCTCCAGAAACTGGAGTTTCTGCACACTAGTGGGCACCACACAAAAATATGAAACAACAAAAGAACATGGTTCAGACCAAAATCTCACAAACGCCAGAAAGAGTGTCAAATGAAACTGAACTCACCAATTCTCCTGAAAGAGAGTTCAAAATAAAAATCATAACATGCCTATGGAGGTACAGAAAAATATTCAAGACCTCAGTAACGAATTTAAGTTGGAGAATCAATCATTAAGAAATTCCATATCTGAAATGAAACAGACAATGGAAGGATTTAAAAGCAGATTAGATGTAGTAGAAGGGAAAGTAAATGGAATAGAAATTAGAGAAGAGGAATACAAAGAAGCTGAGGCACAGAAGGAAAAAAGGATCTCTAAGAATGAAAGAATATTGAGAGAACTGTGTGATCAATACAAACAGAAAAATATTCGCATTATAGGGGTACCAGAAGAACAAGAGAGAAAAAAGGAATAGAAAGTGTCATTGAGGAGGTAATTGTTGAAAACTTCCCCAGCCTGGGGAAGGAAATAGTCTCTCAAGCCATGGAGGTGCACAGATCTCCTAACACAAGGGACCCAAGGAGGACAACATCAAGAAATATAATAATTAAAATGGCAAAGATCAAGGATAAAGACAGACTTTTAAAAGCAGTTAGAGAGAGAAAAAAGATCACATACAAAGGAAAACCCATCAAGCTATCATCAGACTTCTCAACAGAAACCTTACAGGCAAGAAGGGAGTGGCATGATATATTTAATGCAATGAAGCAGAAGGGCCTTGAACAAAGAATACTTTACCCGGCAAGGATATCATTTAAATTTGAAAGAGGGATTAAACAATTTTCAGATAAGCAAAAGCTGAGAGAATTACCTCCCACAAACCACTTCTACAGGGCATTTTGGTGGGACTCCTATAGATGGAAGTATTCCTAAGGCTAAACAGATGTCATTCAAGGGAAGACAAAGAGTACAGAATATGATTTATAACATACAAAGAATGGAGGAGGAGGAAAAAGGAGGAAAAAAAGAACCTTTAGGTTGTGTTTGTATTAGTATATGAACTAAGTTAAAATAGACTGTTAGATAGTAAGGGAATTGCCCTTGAACCTTTGGGAACCACGAATCTAAAGCCTGCAGTGGCAATAAATACATGCCTATTGATAATCACCCTGAATGTAAATGGTTTCAATGCACCAATCAAAAGACATAGAGTTACTGAATGGATAAAAACACAAGACCCATCTATAGGCTGCCTACAAGAGACTCACTTCAAACTCAAAGACATACACAGACTGAAAGTAAAGGGATGCAAAAAGATATTTCATACACTTAATAGGGAGAAAAAAGGTGGAGGTGCAGTGCTTATACCAGACAAAATAGACTTTAAAACAAAGTCACAAGAGACAAAGAAGGACATTACATAATGATAAAAGGGTCAGTCAAACAAGAGGATAAAACTATTATAAATATCTATGCACCCAACACAGGATCACCTACATATGTGAAACAAATTCTAAGAAAATTAAAGGGGGATAGAATGCAATGAATTAATTTTAGGAGACTTCAACACATCACTCCCACCAAAGGACAGATCAACCAGACAGAAAATAAGTAAAGAGACAGAGGCACTGAACAATGTATTAGAACAGATGGACCTAACAGACAGCTACAGAACACTCCATCCAAAAGCAACAGGTTACACATTCTTCTCCAGTGCACATGGAATACTTTCAAGAATAGATTATATATTAGTCCACAAAAAGAACCTCAGTAAATTAAGAAAGATTGAAATTGTACCAACCAGCTTCTAAGATCACAAAGGTATGAAACTAGAAATAAGTTCCACAAAGAAAACAAAAATGCCCACAAACACATAGAAGCTTAATAACAGGCTCCTAAATAATCAATGGATCAATGACCAAATAAAAACAGAGATCAAGCAATATATGGAGACAAATGACAACAATAATTCAACACCACAAAATCTGTGCAATGCAGCAAAGGCTGTGCTAAGAGGAAATATATTGCAATACAGGCCTACCTCAGGAAAGAAGAGCAATCCCAAATGAAGTCTAAACTCACGAAAAGAAAGGACAAATGAGACCCAAAGTCAGTAGAAGGAGGGATATAATAAAGATTAAAGCAGAAATAAATAAAATTGAGAAGAATAAAACAACAGAAAGTATCAATGAAAGCAGGAGCTGGTTCTTTGAGAAAATAAACAAAATAGATAAACCCCAAGCCAGAATTATCAAGAAAAAAAGAGTCTACACACATAAACAGAATCAGAAATGAGAAAGGAAAATCACTACAGACACCCCAGAAATACAAAGAATTATGAGAGAATACTATGAAAAATTACATGCTAACAAACTGGATAACCTACAAGAAATGGACAATTTTCTAGAAAAATACAGCCTTCCAAGGCTGACCCAGGAAGAAACAGAAAATCTGAATAGACCAATTACCATCAAAGAAATTGAATTGGTAATCAAAAAACTACCTAAGAACAAAATCCTTGGACCAGATGGTTTCACTGCTAAGTTTTATCAAACATTTAGTGAAGACCTAATACCCATCCTCCTTAAAGTTTTCCAAAAAGAAGAAGAGGAGGGAATACTCCCAAACTCATTCTACAAGGCCAATATCATTCTAATTCCAAAACCAAGCTAAGAAACCACAAAAAAAGAAAATTAAAGATCAATATCCCTGATGAACATAGATGCAAAAATACTAAATTAAATATTAGCAAACTGAATTTAAAAATACATCAAAAAGATCATCCATCATGATCAAGTGGGATTCATCCCAGGAATGCAAGGATGGTACAACATTCGAAAATCCATCAACATCATCCATTACATCAACAAAAAGGAAAACACCACATGATCATCTCCATAGATGCTGAAAAAGCATTTGACAAAATTCGACATCCATTCTTGATAAAAACTCTCAACAAAATGGGAAGAAAGGGAAATTACCTCAACATAATAAAGGCCATATATGACAAACCCACAGCCAACATTATACTTAACAGCAAGAAGCTGAAAGCTTTTCCTTTAAGATTGGGAACAAGAAAAGGTGCCCACTCTCCCCACTTTTATTCAACATAGGTCTGGATGTACTAGCCACGGCAATCAGACAACACAAAGAAATAAAGGGCATCCAGATTGGTAAGGAACAACTCAAATTGTCCCTATTTGCTGATGACATGATATTGTACATACAAAACCCTAAAGAATCCACTCCAAAACTATTAGATCTAATATCTGAATTCAGCAAAGATGTGGGATAGAAAATTAATACACAAATCTTTCGCATTCCTATACACTAACGATGAACTAGCAGCAAGAGAAATCGAGAAAACAATTCCGTTCACAATCGCATCCAAATGAATAAAATGTCTAGGAATAAACCTAACCAAGGAAGTGAAAGACTTGTACTTTGAGAACTACAAAACACACTTAAGAGAAATTAAAGAGTACACTAATAAATGGAAATTCATCCCTTGCTCCTGGCTAGGGAGAATTAATATTGTCAAAATGGCCATCCTGCCTAAAGCAATCTACAGTTTCAAAGCAATCCCTATCAAAATCTCTACAGCATTCTTCAATGAACTAGAGCAAATAGCTCTAAAATTCATATGGAACCACAAAAGACCCCAAACAGCTAAAGCAATCTGGAGATGGAAGAATAAAGCAAGGATAATTACATTGGCTGACTTCAAGTTCTACTACAAAGCCACAGTAATCAAGACAATTTGGTACTGGCACAAGAACAGACCCATAGACCAGTGGAACAGACTAGAGAGCCCATATATAAACCCAAGCATATATGGTGAATTAATATACAATAAAGGAACCATGGATATACAATGGGGAAATGACAGCCTCTTCAATAGCTGGTGTTGGCAAAACTGGACAGCTACATGTAAGAGAACGAAACTGGATTACTGTCTAACCCCATACACAAAAGTAAACTCAAAATGGATCAAAGACCTGAATGTAAGTCATGAAACCATAAAATTATTAGAAATAAATATAGGGAAAAATCTCTTGGACATTCACATGACCATCTTCTTCATGAACAATCTCCCTGGGCAAGGGAAACAAAAGCTAAAATGAACAAATGGGACTATATCAAACCAAAAACCTTCTGTGCAGCAAAGGATACCATCAGTAGAACAAAAAGACATCCTACAGTATTGGAGAATATATTCATAAATGACATATCCAATAAAGGGTTGACATCCAAATTATATAAAGTGCTCATGCACCTCAACAAACAAAAAGCAAATAAGCCAATTAAAAAATGGGCAGAGGAGCTGAAAAGACACTTCTCCAAAGAAGAAATTAAGATGGCCAACAGGCACATGAAAAGATGTTCCACATCACTAGTCATCAGAGAAATGTAAAATAAAAGCACAATGAGATATCACTTCACACCAGTTAGGATGGCCGCCATCCAAAAGACAAACAACAACAAATGTTGGCGAGGATGTGGAGAAAGGGGAACCCTCCTTCACTGCTGGTGGGAATGTAAATTAGTACAATCATTGTGGAAAGCAGTATGGAGGTTCCTCAAAAAACTCAAAATAGAAACACCATTTGACCCAGGAATCACACTTCTAGGAATTTACCGTAAGAATGCAGCAGTCCAGTTTGAAAAAGATATATGCACCCCTATGTTTATCACAGCACTATTTACAATAGCCAAGAAATGCAAGCAACCTAAGTGTCCATCATTAGATAGATGAATGGATAAAGGAAGAGGTGGTATATATACACAATGGAATATTATTCAGCCATAAGAAGAAAACAAATCCTACCATTTGCAACAACATGGATGGAGCTAGAGGGTATTATGCTCAGTGAAATAAGCCGAAAAAGACAAGTACCAAATGATTTCACTCATATGTGGAGTATTAGAACAAAGAAAAAACTAAAGGAACAAAACAGCAGGGGACTCACAGAACCCAGGAATGGACAAACTGTTACCAAAGGGAAAGGGACTGGGGAAGATGGGTGTGAAGGGAGGTATAAGGGGGAAAAAGGGCTATTACAATTAGCACACATAATGTAGTGGGTGTGGGGTTGGGGTGGGGGGATAAGGGGAAGGCAGTATAACATGGAGAAGACAAGTAGTGATTCTATAACATCCTACTATGCTGATGGACAGTGACTGCAATGGGGTATGTGGTGGGGACTTTATAATAGGGGAAGTCTAGTAACTATAATGTTGCTCATGTAATTGTATATTGATAAAGCAAAATAAAAATAAATAAATAAATAAATAAATAAATAAATAAATAAATGGTTATGTAGGAGTACAAGAGATTAATTTAGCTGGAGAGACAAAATTGGATCTCAGGACTCACCAAGTAGTAGGAACCCTGTTTAGGAACCCACACTTTCAGTTGCAATATCTTTTTTTTTGGTATTTCCCTAATAACAAGAGAAATCCAGATGTATGCCAGTTCTCACAAAACAAAAAGTCTAGCTAGAAATAAATCATGGTTATCTCTCCACATTCTATGCACTATCTAGTAGTAAATTTGTCAAAAACCAAAGCAAAACACAAATAATAAAATCAGCCATAGATTAAAAATGAAAAATACCTTCAAGGAACAATAATTAAATTAATGGCCAACTTTTCCTCATAAACCATGGAAGCCAGATAGCACAATGGCATCTTAAAGTTCTGAAAGAAAAGAACTAGCAAACTAGAATGCTATAGACCCTGAAAATACATTTTAAAGATGAAGTAAAATAAAGACATTTTCAGAAAAACAAAAAACTGAGGGAATTTATAGTAATAGTCCCTTACTGAAAGAAATACTAAAATAAATTTTCAGGAAAAAGTAAGATGATTTTGGCTTGTTGTAGATTGTAAAATTGGCCAAAATGTGTAATCCTCTCTCCATCTACCTTCTTGCAATTTGTTATTGCAGATTTCCCATCAATATTTGTGTCAATTGTACCACCAATTGATATGTCTGCCAAGTTGTTATGGATTGAATTCTGTACCCCTCCAAATTCAAATATTGAAGTCCTATCTACCAGTACCTCAAAATGTGACCTTATTTAGAGATAGGGTCTTTACATAGATAATCAAATTAAAGTGAGGTTATTATGGTAAGCCCTAATCCAATATGACTGCTGTCCTTAAAAAAAAAAAAGGGAAATTTGGAGACACAGACACACAGAGGAAAGACAATGTGAAGAGACACAGGGAAAAGATGGCCATTAACAAACCAAGGAAAAAAAACCTGGACCTGATCCTTCCCTCACAGCCTTCAGATGGAAACAACACTACCAACATCTTGATTTTGGACTTCTAGCCTCCAGAGTAGTGAGAGAGTAAATTTCTGTTATTTAAGCCACCCAGACTGTGGTGCTCTGTTACAGCAGTCCTAGAAAACAGATCCATAGATGTACATACTGATTCAACCAATGGAAATTAGCAAATATGACACAGAGGCTTAAAAAAGGCTATGAATCGTTCTCTGGACACTCTCTGTAACTCTGTAACCAGCATGTAAAAAGTGATGGACCATAAAATCTAAAATTTAAAACAAAAAAAAAACAAACAAAAAGAATATGATGGACCAATTTAGTGAAGGATGCAATACTACATGGAATAAAGTCTCAGCTGTGTTTTCCCAGATGAGACATATCCCAGACCAATGAGCCTACCAAACAGCTGATATGTGAGGCAGGCCATTTTAGATCACACTGCAATCAGTTGCCCTGCTGATTGACCACAGAAACATGACAGAACCTAGCTGTCAGCTGAGCCAGGCCACAATCAGACTGATAGACAGAAACTTGAGCCCAACAAAACAGTTGTTTTAAGTCAACCACTAAAAATGTCTGTTTCCCACCAAAATCTAAGAGATACAGAGATAGAAGAAAATTCAGGAAAGGAAAAAAAGCCCTGGAAAAAGTAAATATATGAATAAACTAAAATTATTTTTGGCTAAAGCAAAACTAATAATATTTTGTGGGCTTGAAAATATATGCCCAAAAGTAAAATGCAAAAATAGCCTCCAAGTGGCAGGACTGTAAATAAAGGTAAAGTGTTAATAAGGCGATTATCTTTATGAATTCTGCATTTCTTTGTATATTTAGGAATATTTTCCCTACAATGATGTAATTTCTTTGTTTTGCTATTTATTTATGTAATTATGAAAAAAAATTGATATTTTCTTCTAATACATCTGTTATGTGTTTTTTTCATTTAAAAATTCAATAGTGAAAGGTGGCGGTGTGAGAGGTGAGACAGAGGCTTCCTCCTAAAACCGCATATAATATGAAAATATAACTAATACAAAACTACTCTTGAAAGAGCAACAGGAAAGAGGACTGCAACAAACTGCATATACCTGGAGACAAGAGCAGACCTCAAGGAAAAGGGTAACGTACTAAAGCTGTGGTCCTGCGGGATCCAAGACTTTCTGCCACCCCAGCTCACTGGCAGGAGGAAGAGGAACAGACCAGGGAGGGAGTGGAGATCTGGGACTGCAGAATACCTAACTCTGAAGATCTGCTCTGGGAGCACAAACCTACATTTCATGGTGCTTGCATGATACTCTCGTAATTAGGGGGTTGGAAAGCTAAGACAGGCAGAATTCCTGGACAGACTAAGATTCCAGCTGGGTGCGGAAAGAAGGGATCCATATCCAGCTGCTCTGGGACAAAAGAAAGGTGGGCAGTCTGAGAGACTTCCTAACAAAGAAGCCCTTAGCAAGAGGGCTGGTAAAGGGGCAAGGATTGCGCAGAGCTCACTGCTCAGGAGAAAGGACAGGTAGACAAAACTGTCCAGGTGCACTCTGCCCAGCAGACTGGGGGCTTTCACGATCTTCAGGTGCTCCAGTTCCCTGGCCGCCTGCACAGCTCCAGAAACCCCTTCTGTGACAGGCAGACTAGTGTGCCTTTCTCCTGGCCAGCCCCACTGGGCTTGCAAACTGGGAAACCCCACCCTGGTGTTGGGCCAGCCAGAGGGAAGATCTGTCTACAGCAACTGAAAAGGCAAAGCACAGAGGCTTATACCTGTGAGCTCGGCCCACTGGTTCAGGTAGTGAAGACAGGCATAGCAGCCAGGAAGCAGAAAACATCTCTTTCCTCCCCCAAAGCACCAAGACCACTCCCCTGCAATCCCCAACATTGCTTCAGGGGCTGAGCAGCTCCAGAGAGTAGAGCTTCTAGGCACTAGAGGGAGCCAAACACAAATATGAAACACCAAAGGAACCTGGTCCAGAGTAAAATTATTAATACAACTTCTGAGAAAGATTTAAATGATACTGACCTCGTGACTCTCCCTGAAAGGGAGTTCAAAATAAAGATCATTAACATGCTCATTGAGGTATGGAAAGATATTCAAGAACTCAGGAATGAATTAAGGTTGGAGATCCAATCATTGAAGAGCACAGTGGACGGTATTAAAAGCAGATTGGATATGGTGCAGGAGATGATAAATGAAATAGAAACTAGAGAAGAGGAATACAAAGAACCTGAGGCACAGAGAGAAAAAAGGATCTCTAAGAATGAAAGAGTATTGAGAGACCTGCATGACCAATCCAAGCGGAACAATATTCACATTATAGGGGTACAAGAAGAAGAAGAAGAGAGAAAAAGGGATAGAAAGTGTCTTTGAGGAGGTGATTGCTGAAAACTTCCCCAAACTGGGGAAGGAGATAGTCTCTCAGGCCATGGAGGTGCACAGATCTCCCAACACAAGGTACCCTAGGAAGACAACACCAAGACATATAGTAATTAAAATGGCAAAGATCAAGGATAAGGACAGACTATTAAAAGCAGCCAGAGAGAGAAATAAGATCACATACAAAAGAAAACCCATCAGGCTATCATCAGACTTCTCAGCAGAAGCCTTACAGGCCAGAAGGGAGTGGCATGATGTATTTAATGCAATGAAGCATAAGGCCCTTGAACCAAGATAACTTTATCCGGCAAGATTATCATTTAAATTTGAAGGAGGGATTAAACAATTCCCAGATAAGCAAAATCTGAGAGAATGCATAAAGATGGGGTGGTACATATACACAATGGAATACTATTCAGCCATAAGATGGAAACAAATCCTCTCATTTGCAACAACATGGGTGGAGCTGGAGGATATTATGCTCGGTGAAATAAGCCAGGCGGAGAAAGACAAGTGCCAAATGATTTCCCTCATTTGTGGAGTATAACAATGAAGCAAAACTGAAGGAACAAAATAACAGCAGACTCAGAGACTCCAAGAAGGGACTAGTGGTTACCAAAGGGGAGGGGTGTGGGAGGGTGGGTGGGGAGGGTGGGACAAGGGGATTGTGGGGTATTATGTTTAGTACACATGTTGTGGGGAATCACAGGGTAAACAGTGTAGCACAGAGAAGGCAAGCAGTGAATCTGTGTCATCTTACTACACTGATGGAGAGTGACTGCATTGGGGTATGAGTGCAGACTTGATAATATGGGTAAATGTAGTAAGCACATTGTTTTTTCATGTGAAACCTTCATAAGAGTGTATATCAATAAAACCTTAATAAAAAAAATTCAATAGTGCTTTTTTCAGTTAGCTAAAACCTATTTGGGGGAATGATAGAATCCAGATCCATGCTGATTTTTTTTTTAAATAGCTAACCACTTGCCCTAATACCTTTTAAAATATCCTTCTTTTTTGATGTACATAAGATACCCATTTCTCACATATGTAGGGATGATGCCATGTAAAAATATTCTTCTTCTTTCATATCCCATAACAACTCATTATATCTCACACAATACAATTATACAGCACAATTTCCACTGAATTTCCCAATGAACTTTAATTTTCACTGATAATCATTTAAGTCCAGACCCTCATAATTTCCCATTTTATATTTTCTAACTGACCTTCCTATTAGCATAATGCTAAAATGAAATAATCTTCCCCTTTTTATGCCATCTTTGAGCTGAAAACTTTGCTTGTTTTAGAACATTAATTAGGCCTACCCTTCAAAATCCTTGAAGCACTTGCATAAATTTTTCTTATCTTACCTGTTGGAGACAGTTCATGGGTCTCTCATGTTTCTGCATGTTTTAACAGAGGCATTGGCAGCTTTTGTTCCAGAATCTATTTTTAAGGACATACATATAGCCAACAGCCTTGAAAGATATTGTATTTATTTCTGGGGCATAGGTAGATTTATTTGTTGTCTACGATAATAAAGACAATGTCTCTTTCAGGGGCAAAGCTTGGGCAGGTTTTCCAGCAGCTCCCTTTTAAAAATTGGGGTTTTATAGGTTCCACAGCTGTGACATAAACTCTTTGCATCCACCTGGGCTTTTCCAGGTCTTATTAATGAGATGTGGGAACAAGCAGGGTCAAAGCAAATATGATGTTCAAAATGCCTTCTATGTCACAAATAAAAAATTCCTTTGTTGCTGACTCAGGAGCCTTGTGTCTTTTGCCAGCAATCATAACATTTGTAGCAGGCTAACTTGTTTGCTTGTAGGTAGGGTGAATCCCAGGCTATTCTAATTTTTGCATTTTTCAGCCAAATGTAGATTTTTACTGCACTGTTTCAACCAGGCTGATTTCTTTAGGCTATCCCACCCAAATGAGACTACTTTTATGTGTGGAATTGGTTTCATACTTCACTCTTGGGCTTCTACAAGAATATGTTAAAAAATCATTAGGTTCCATGGTTATATGACACTGTGACTATTTGTTTAACATTTCTTTTTTTAAATTGAGATATAATATTGTGTAAGTCTAAGGTGTACACTTGTTGGTTTTTACATTTATATTGCAATATATTTACCACTGTAGTGTTAGTTAACACGTCTATCATGTCACATTCAAGAGCTAGCTCTTAGCAACTTTGAAGTATACAAACCGTGTCAAATAGGTTCATTTTGCTTTCTCTAAGTGCCCATGAGCATTTTGCTATTTTAATCCAGGATAATTCAAGCATGTAACAGGTGGTCTATTAAAATGATCCATTTTTAAGATAATTGTCATGGGTCTCTCTAGCCTTAGATGTTACATTCATTGCTTATTTCAGTATTTTGATCCTTCTGGTTTTTATTTTCCTCTCTATTATTCTTTACCCTATGCCACCTCATATATTTGATAGGAGAATTTCTTAATATTCCATAAGTCATATCCTCATTTATCCTCAGGTGCTTTAAAATCTTGGCTACTGAGCTATTCACCTTGCTGAGGTCTTGGGACTACACTTTAGCACTGACCATGTAGATGTGTCCTATGCTCTTAGGCAGTGCCTAAGAAAATACTTGATATATGTAATTATATATATATACACACACAGTTATAGTTATTTGAAATTCTTAATATAATATCTAATGAAAACTTTCACATTCATTTTATCATTTAATTAATACACCACCAATATGAGGTTTCATATTCCCTTTTATAAAAAGGAAGGAAATAAAGGCTTAGAATAAGTATGTGATTTGCAAAGCGTATACAGTTATTAAGTGATACAGCCTTGAACCCAGGACCCCAAACTGCAAATCTCTGAGTAAAATGTAATCATGAATTGTATCAGTTAACTTTTGCACTAGGCCTTGTACACTAACTTTGCACTAGGCTGAGGATACAAAGGGGTTAAATTAGCTCCTTTGTCTTAAGGAGATATTGGAGAGGGTATATATGTATCCCTAATTTATATTTACCCACTTATAACAGTGACACAATTTCCTTCCTCAACAGGCAGGCTTTGTATTAGAAAGAATGATCATCATTGCCTTCTCTGAATAGTGCAGCATTTAAGGATGATTACGGGTAGGTGACCAATCACCACTCTTGGCTCCAGTTCTAGGTGTCTTAGGGACAAAGTGTATGGTCTTGAGCAAGCTCATAAAATTTCTGAGTCTCACTTTTATTTTTAGTCAGAAATATGAATAACTACTAAAATAGTAAATGATATGTGAATAGGCAGAGACAGTTCCTGCCTCAAGGCTTTGGCATTAACCTGTCTTGTTAGTTGAGATTCTTTGTTTCCAGAGCCTCACAAGACTCATGACTTCGTTTCTTTCAGATCTTGCCTCAAACATGTCCTTGGTATGTGGTATTCTTTGACCATGCCATTAAGAATAGCCCTTCTTGCTACACCTTTTCATTCTAAATTCCTTTATACTATTTATTACTAGAAACTGCACTGTATATATTTTACATGTCTATTTTATGTTTGTGTTTTCTAGAATTTAAGTAAGATGAGGGCCAGAATCATGCCTAACTTAACCATTTCTTATGCCTGATAAATTTATATTATTCTTTCCCAGCAACTTCTCATTGAAAGGCTTTCAATATGCCTATGTAGTCTTCAATTAAATGAATTGGGAAATTAGACCAGTCAGTGATGCCAAATAGGGTAAATAAATAATTTCAAAGTGTGTGCCCAACTTCTCTAGGAAAAGGATTTTGATACAATTTCAATAGTAGCAGTAATGGAGGTGTCAGAAAGAGAGGTTGCTCCCTAGGAATAAAAGCGTTGAGACTGAGGCAGAAAGTATTATGTTTTCTATAGAAGATATGATAACAGATGATGGATTAACTGGTGAAGACCCAGAAATGAAAATGAAAACAACGTCCCTGATCCCCTATTAAGTTAAAGGATGTGCTATTGACAAACTACTGATATTACAGTAATGGCAGTAATGGGCACCAGAAGGGCCTAAGAATAAAGCTCATGACTGAGAACCTGACAGAAGTAAGAATCTAGTATTAGTTCTATGTAATTGTACGTGGCCAAGGCTTTGGCAATTTGAGAAAGTGTCTATACTATCAGTTCCCTGAGTAACACAGATAAACATGTAATATTTTTTTAAATAAAAGTTTTCATTTTTTATGTATAGTATCTAAATGTAATATTTTAAGTTATTGCTGTTATCTTTCTATACTTGTTTGTTTTGTTTTGAATTATTGCTAGAGGTTATGTCAGTAATATCTCAGTAAACACCAGCAGTAAAAAGGCTATTATATTCTTTCTCTGGAACTAGGCAAATGTCATCTACTCGGGTAATCAGCAGCTTTCTCCTCATTACCAATTTGAGTTTGGAACTAGGCTTCAGTGTAGCCGGTCTTTAAATTTGCTGTTGGTCATGGACTCTTTTAAGAATTATTTAAGCAATACCTACTGATTTGGGCCCAGAAAAATGCACATATACATCATTTTTGGCATACAATTTTAGAAGGACTCGAGGTGCTTTGACACCTATCCGTGAACCTAGGAAAGACTCCACAATTTTAGCACTGGGCAACGGCCTGCCGAAATGTCTTTCTCAAGAGGAGGTTTCTACATTTTTTATCACTCCCTAGGTCTCTTGAGTTTCTCCAGAACACTGACATTTGTACCTCAGTGAACTGACTTGGATTGCTTCTCTTTCTTCAGCTGCCAGCCCTGAGCTCTGAACAGGTCAGGCCCAACAGATTGCTTATTCCAAACATCTCTGGTCTATACCTCTAGGGCCCCTTCCTTACCTTACCACTTTTGATCTGACGCTGGTGGAAGATGTTGTTGCATAACATTTTTATTTGGTGGTCGGTTGTTTGCTGTATTCCTGGGCTGTGATTTCTGTTCCTCTGGCAAGATGATCTAGACCCCTTTTAAAAGGTGAAGCTAGTAATTGCAGTGTGTACTAAGTTTTTCTTGAAAGCTGGCAGAAACTTCCTGCAAGGGAAGCAGGATACCCCAAATTATTTTAGGCTGCTGTGTTAGAAGATTATTGTTCAATCTGGCACTTGTAGATGCATATGTTACCAAGCTGTCTAATATATTTCTGCGGGATGTTTAATGCATAGAGTGAATCCACATATATGACTATGTATAACAGATTACTCTGTTTTCTGTTAATTTATGCAAATTCATTTTGTCTGTTCAGATTTATACTTTTTAAAGCCAGTATTTCAAACCATACACATAACAATGATAAAATAAATATTCTATTTATTAAATGTTTTCTTATTGATTGAAATGTAGTACTATCCAATTAATGTATTTAGTCTCATTAACTTTTACTCCTAGGTAGTAATAACTTCAGTAAACCAATGATACTTCACTTGACCCCAACACATTTTCAGGTAGTTAAGAAAAGAAGAATTAGCAAAATCCTGATTATTATTATTATTATTATTATTTTTGATATCATTAATCTACAGTTACATGTGCAACATTATGGTTACTAAACTCCCCACTTCATCAGGTCCCCCCACTTACCCCATACGGTCACTGCCCATCAGCGTAGTGAGATGCTATAGAATCACTACTTGTCTTCTCTGAGTTGTATAGCCCTCCCTGTGCCCCCCAATATTATATCTGCTAATCGTAATGCCCCTTTTTCCCCTTTAAAATCCTGATTATTATATTTGTTTTTTATTTTTTATTAGAAACTAAGGTCGATCTTTAGCATACTGCATATTTCATATTATTTTGGATCTATTCGTATTGTCAATTTATTCCCTTTGAATTTTATGTCCTTTTAAGTGGCATGAAACATGAACTATAATTTCTATTTATTGTGAAATGTCTCCTTGACATTCTTCCGCAGTATTTACTGAGTGAAAACATTGTAGCACTTTTACAGGAAATATTTACCCACTTTTAATTTAATTTACAAAAATTAGATTTATTTAGTCTGCATGAAAGCTACTCATCATGCACAATTGTAACAAGTATACACAGAAGTAGAACAAGGAACTGTGTTTAAATCCTAACTTTATCTTTCAACTAAATGAGGACTCTTTGGGTCATCATTTACAAAAGATCCACCCCAAACTGACAAGCAATAATATAAAAAATAAAAATGGAGGGGGAACTTATTAGTGGTCAAACTTAAGCTACAGCTCAATCTAGGAGTTCAAATGCTATATTTAATATTGGTTCTCTCCCTGTGGTCACTTACTTTACATTCATTGGGCTCAATTCTCTGACAAGCTCTCTTTTTGTTAGACAATAACTAATAGGTTCTGGTCCATTTTTTAGTTCACTGGAATTAAAAAGACCATATTTAATGGTAGCTCAAATAGAAGATTAATTCTTTTGACTTAGGTCATGAGCCTATATCTAATCAATAACTTTGGCCTGGGGGTTCAAGCAATCTGATTAGATATGCTGAATTCATATATACAACCCCAGAACTGAGAGGGGTGGCAGTCAGCTCTATCTAAAGCCCAGGGGTCTGATGAATGGATTGTGGGTAGCCATAGTCTCCAGAAGAAAACTGGCTTACGGTTATCTAAAGAAAGTAGGACAGATGCAGGACTGACAAAAACAACATATACACACTACAGCCCAATAACTATCTCTGTGAGTTTGGGCAAGTTACTAAATTTTTTGGGTTTCAGTTTTTCTAATTATCAAGTAGAAATAATAATATCTATCTTCTAGAACCTTTATGACCATTAAGTGAGACAGGTAAAATATATATAAATTTGGCATCATGATTAACATATAATGAACTCTCAATAAATACTAGCTTTCTCTTTTCATCCATATATATCTCCCCAGACTGACTACTCTCCTACCCCAATGTCAAATGTACAATGTAGTTATATGCTGTCTAAAACATATTAAATCTCTTAAAGTCTGGATAAGCCTGTTAGAATATCCTTCTCTCTCTCTTATTCCTCCCTCCCTTAGCCTTCCTTTCTTCTCTTCTCCACACGCCTTCTGTAATATCTGCAGTCATTACATTGATTGATAAGAGCAAGCAGGATAAATTACAAGTGCTAACCTCAAAAATTACCTATTTATGCAATCTGAATACAGAGTTTAGTGGTAGTAATTGTGGACAAGTACATTTAGTACCATCTTTATTTTTGAACAATAATATCAATATTTTCCAAATGAATGATTTCTTATTTTGATATAATATTGTTTGTATTATCCTAGATCAATAATTCATGGTAGTTTACATGGCACTTAGTTTGAAATGTTCACTGAGAAATGACCTAAATTAAATCAGTAATTCTTTCTGTGCCACTGCTATTAGGTTCAGTTACTTGAGGACAGATAATTAATATTAGGGCTAACAATAGTTACTTACATAACATTATATCTTAATGAGGTTAAAGTGTTAACACTGGCTAGAGTTATGCCACAAAACTAGTACACATTAATTGAAAAACTACATTATAATCACACCCCAAATCAAATGGTCCACACTCCTCGACAAGGGCATAATTCAAAGTGAAGCCGCTTGGCATCAACTGAGGGTGCTGCAATGAACCTTGGAAGTTTTCAGATTCGTTACTTCTTTCACACAATTATGTGGAAATTAGTTAGAACTTTCAAACATATGAGGTTTACTATGTGAGGTTTGCTATGAAGAGAAAGACAAAAAGACGCAAACCATAAAAAATTTAGATTTAAAAAAAGTACATTTTGCCAATGATAGTTAAGCTGATTTAGTGTTAATTGCATAAAATAATGTAATTTAAATTTGAACAAAGCATCTACCTATTGAGTCTATTTTTTTCCTGGACATTTTGCATGTGTATTTTAGCAACTTGTTCTTTTCATATTATCTATATATTTTAGGAGAACAATTTAATACATTACAAGAAACAAGGCTTTTAAATGAAATGAAATCTCATTTGTTAAAGTATTGTAAATACTGAAAACCCTGACTTTTCAAAGTGCTGAAATTCTTGTCTTTAATTAAAAATACATCTTAATTCTAAATCAAATACCATTTTCTTATGTCTCTCCTGCCTTAATCTGCAGGAGAATGAGCTCCAGTCTCAGGTTTTTAGAATAGCAATTCTGAGCCCTGGTTGTGCTGGTATTTAGTGATAGCACTAAAACTGGGAGTGGGGTTTGAGGTGGAGATGGGACTTCTTAGGGGTTCCATTAAAAATGCCATTAGTTATTCTAAAAATTTGTCTGATTGCCAGGTCCATCCATCCTCCCCCTCGGTCTCCCTCTCTGTCTCTGTCTCTGTCCCCCACCTCGGTTATTTTTCAAGGAACTTCTATTTTGGGGGAATTTTTTACCACCTGATTTGTCATCCTATATCTTCTTTATCTTTGTTTTTTTGTCTTTGCATTTAAATTCTACACTTTAGCATGTATCCTTGCTCTTATCTTCCAAATCTTTTACTGATTTAAAAAATTATTCTGGAAATTTTGTTTTAAAATGGCAAAATCAGATTTGCCTAGTTAATCTCGAAAGAGAACAAACCACTCCAACACAGGAGTAGACCAATAAATCAGAACCGAGAGTCAAAAAGAGACCCATAAAACTATGGTTATTTGATTTATGACAATGACAGCACCAGAGTATGATGGAAAGAGGGTATGTTTTCCTTTACTAGTAACTGTTGCTGAAAATACTGGATATTCATGTGAAAAAAATATTGAACCTACTTGATACTGTATTATAGATCAAATGTGATAAATAAAATTATAATATTTTTGCGGGAAAATATTTTAATAATATTAGGACATATAAAGATATTTTTAAGAGCACACAAAATGAATAGGAAAAAATTGGTAAATTGGTCAACAGTAAACTTCAAAAGCCTTTGTTCCTCCATCACTAACGGAGGGAGATGCAAATCAAAACCACAGTGGGGTATCATTTCACACCAGTCCGAATGACTACTATCCAAAAGACAAGAGATGGCAAATGTTGGCAAGGATGTGGAGAAAAGGAAATCCTCCTACACTGTTGGTGGAAATGTAAGTTGGCCCAGCCAGTGTGGAAAAGCTAACAATGGAAATACCACCATATGACCCAGCAGTCCAACTTCTAGGAATTCACTTGAAGAAAACAAAATCACTAATTCAAAAAGATATATGCACCCCTATGTTTATTGCCCCGTTATTTACAATAGCCAATATACAGAAGCAACCCAAGTGCCCATCAAGAGATGAATGGCTAAAGAAGATGTGGTACATATACACAATGGAATATTATTCAGCCAAAAAAAAAGAAAAGAAATCCTGCCATTTGCAACAACATAGATGGACCCAGAGGATATTATGCTAAGTGAAACAAGCCAGGTGGAGAAAGACAAATACCATATGATTTCATGTATATGTGGAATCTTAAAAACAAAACAAACTAACAAAACAAAAATAAAGAGGTACCAACTTCAAATTATAAATAAATTAGTCATAGGAATAGAACTACAACATAGAGAATGTAATGAATAATATTGCAATATCTTGGTATGGTAATAGGGAAACTACACTTACAGTGGTAAGCAAAAAACAAAACAAAACAGCCTTTTGATCCTCCAAAGTTATCTCTGAAAGAATGAAAATTCAAGCCACATTGGGAGAATATATTTGCAATAATTATATCTGACAAAGAAGTCATCTCCTGTATATTTACAGATAAAACTCCCACAAACTGCTAAGAAAAAGAGAAATCACAAAAGAAAAATGGAAAATACATTGACTAGATATTTGACAAAGAGGTCATTGGAATGACCAGGAAACATGTTGACTAATGCTATATTCCCTAGACATTAAGGATATACAAATTAAAACCCTAGTGTAGTACCACTATATATCCATTAGAACTGCAAAAAAAACAAAAAAAGAAAACTAATACCAAGTATTGGCAAGGATGTGGAGCAACTGCTGGTGAGTGTATAAATATTAGAACTGTTTTAGAAAACGATTGGGCCATACCTACTAAAGTTAAATATTTGCATTCACTTTAAAGCAGCAAATCTTGCAGGCATAAATGCAACATAAATATGTATATATGTACACTGAAAGACAAGTTCATTGATGTCCATAGAAACACTATTCATAATAGCCCCAAAATGAAAACAAATCAAACATGAGTAGAACTAATAAATTGTGATATATTCATATGATGGATTATTATTCAGAAATGAAAGTGAACAAAATGATAATATGAAATAATTACACAAAGTGTTGAGCAAAATAAGCCAACCACAAGAGTTGATCCCATATAAAAATATGTAAAATAAAAAATAATAGGCAGAACTATTCAATATATTTGCTAGGAAGAGAGAGAATAGAATGCGGATGACAGGAGCTTCTGCAATGCTGGTAATATTCTATTTCTTCATATTGATCTCATTTGCAGAGATGTTTTTACTTTGTTAAAATCACTGAGCCGTACAGCACTTGATATGAGTACCATTTTGCATGTGTGCTATATATCATTTAAAATAATATATGAATTTGTAAGACCTTTTTAATGTTTCTTTTTATTTTCCTGAGCCTGTTCTTGTTTTAGATATAAACACTTCTTGATGCTCTGTCCAGACTTAAATTTTAAGATGTTTAAACTCTCATATGTCCATAGGATTTTCTGTTTTCTCTAGATTTCTTTTCTGTTTATCTTTATCATTTTTTTTCTGCAGACTCAGATATCTGTTAATTCATGGTTTCTATTCCTATTTAAAATGAGTCAGTGCGAAGAATTATAATGTACTTAGTATACATGGGAAGGCTTATTTATCTGCAAAGACTGGATTAGGGCAAGAGAAAAATTAAACCATTATATTGACACTTCCCAAAAGAACACAATTAAGTAAGCTTTTCTTTGAAACACACTCACAAAATTGCTCTTCTCCTCAGAAAATTAATTGAATTTATTTTGAAAATAACTATGTTTTTTTATTTATCCAAAATTAATGCTTTGACACTGGCTGTTTCCTTCTACAGTTGATAATGAGTGCTGGTTGCATATCTAGGTAAAGAGCATGTAGGCAATTATACTGTAGTAATTAATTTCCTGGTTTTAGTCCTACATTTCATGCTTGCATTCTAGCCTGTCCTAGAATCTTTGGAGAATTTGTATTAGGAGTGACATTCACTCTTTAGATGTAATCTCCCTGTACTCATTTTAATTTGTGAAACCTTTACTTTGCTTCTTTAGTCACTGCATTTCCATCCACACTCACTTTCCAGAAAGTACTTGAAATCTTTCTTCTTTTGATCTTTCTTTGTTGTAGGCTTATACATTTAATATCACTTTACTATCACCTTTACAGTATCTTTGGAAGGAGTGTATAAATGAAATTAATTTATAACTTTGCATCACAAGGCAGATAAATATGTTTAAATGTATGTGTGTGTTATAGTTAAAAGAGAATTATAATTAGAGTCAAATGATAGACCTAAACTTAAGTTTCACTACAGCTATATGTCAAGTAATTGATCTTGGCCAAGTACCTAACAGTTCTGAACTTGATTTGTTAATATAAAACATGGGGCTCTAAACACATTAATCTAAATTATATAATATTGTATAATTAAAAAACACTACTGGTTATAATAATGAAATTGCTATCTATACTGTAACATTTTCCTAAACCAATTAAGAAAATATAATAAATTATAATCTCCCCATTTCTTTTCAGCCTGGTCAATTATCTTTACCTATTCATAGCTCTTAATATATATATATATTTTTTTAGGTAAAACGACACTTTATTTGGAAGGATTATTGCCAGAGGGGTGGAGGGATGACAGCGGCAATAGGGAGAACTGTCTGTGAGATCTGTCAGCATCCCCAACGTCAGGCAGGAAAGGCGTCTCTTTTATAAGGAGCAGTGAAGATGGCTGGGTAGAACTGGGTGCAGGACACGGCACAAGGAGGTGGGTGGCTTGTAGGACAGTAGATCCAAGAATGTTGCACCCTGACATCAGCCTATTGTTAGGAGAGGACATTTAGGAGGAGCTTTATTCAGGCTCTTGCTAAGGGTGGATTAGAGTTCAGGGGCCTGGAGAAAAGTAGGTATCTTAAGTGATATATGGTTAACATGGATTTTTTTCAAATTGACAATATGGACAAAACAGTTCAGCTAATTGTTTATGAGGCAGAGAATGGGCACTTAAGGGTCTGGTTCTGGCTTTGTCTAGGTAAACAAGGCAGCAGCATCCTTGAGTCTTACCTGTCATACAAGAGAGGGTTTCTTTTCAGGGAGCCATTTTCTGGCAGAGCAGTTTCTTAAGGGTTGTTTTCCAGGATCACAAGGCTCAGGTAAAATTCAAGAGTGTCAGTGGCTCAAAACAACACAAATTTATTTTCTTGAATCTCTGGAAGTCAGCAGTCTGACATGGTCTAGCTGGGCTAACATCATAGTGGCAGCAGGGCTGCATTTTCTTCTGGAGGCTCCAGGGGAGGCCCTGCTCTCTGGTGTTTTTCAGCTTTTAGAGTCTGCTGCCTTCCTTGGTGTGAGGCCCCTTAAGGTCTCCAGAGCCAGCAGTGGCTGGTGAAGTTCTCCTCACACTGCATCATGCTGGCACTGCCCCTCCTACCTTGCTGTTTCTTCTGGATATTGCTGGATATTCTCCCTATGTTAAAGTCAGCTGATAAGCAACTTTAATTCCATCTGTAAACTTAGTCCCCCTTTGTCAATAACGTAACACGTTACCAAGTTCCCACAAGTAAGTCTTGGGCATCTCTGGGAGCTGTTGTTTTGCCTACACAATACATCTCTTGAATACTTTGTAGAAGGTACAAAAAGACCTATCTTACCAAATAGTACTTTTTTTAGTACTTATAATTTTATTGTCCTAAGGCAGCAGCTCTCAAACTTTTTCATGGTGTGTCTTTTCTACACTTAAATTTCTTAAAGACCCAAAAGAGTTTTAGTTTATGTAGGCTGTATCTATTGATATTTAATGATACTGATATTTAATTAGGAATTAAAACTGTGTATAGCTCTTAATATTAAAATGATGAATTTTAACTCAGAAGATTGTCGGTATAAGAACCAAAAAATACGCACACGTTTAATATATAGATAATGTAGTGATGTTGTACTATGTTAACTTAGCTAAACTGGAACTATGTTTCCAAGAATTCTGTTTCCTGTGTGATTCTAGATTAGAATCATTGCAGAGAAATATCTGCAATGTTTGGAAGGCAGAAAGGAAAAAACAGCTATAAGTAGTTTTGGCAGATTAGTGCTGGATTAGGTGCTACAAACCCATATTGTCACACCTTTGCTTAAAATACTTCAGTGATTTTCCTATGCTTTTTCAATACTGTACAAAATCTTGTATAAGGATTCCAAGGCTGGATAAATGGAATCTAGTATCTACATATGAAATCTTGTATTGAATTTCTTTTCCAATCAATCATTTTACTCTAGACCACCTGTTCTTCATTTAGTTCCTTGTGCAAGCTAGACATTTTGTCACCTTGTGTTCTACCTACACATACATGCTGGTCCATCTGCCTGGAATGTTTTACTCCTCAGTGCTTCAGTCACAATCCTATAAATTCTTCAGGATTGAGTTTAGGGAAGATCTTCTGGCCCCTTTCCCAATGAGGTTCTTTTCTCCTATTACAAAATGTATAGTTTTCCTTTATGGCACTTACACAATTGTAATGAAAAAAAGTGTATAATATTTTGTTTTTATTTCCTTCTTCATTAGAAGCTTCAGTTTAACAGGAACTGTGTTTCATAACATCTTCATAATATTTGTTAAATAAATGGATGAACAATTTCAATTTTACTCAGATATTCATAATTGTTAAAAGCAAAAAAGATACATAGTATTTTCCATGGTGTTATATTATATGAAAACACTGGAAAATGCCTTCAAAATGAAACAAAAAATTAAATGTAAAAATGTCTGTTTCTTTCTGCACACACACAACATGCCCATGTGCACATATTCTAAAGCTCTGATACAATTAAAATATAAAGCATAATCTCTGTTTTTGTTACACAGACCTAAAATACACAAAGATCATGATGAGAAGGAGAAGTGAAACAAATAAACTAATATTTCCAAAAGAAAATGAACAAAACAGCAAACTCATGCCATAATGGATTTTTTAGTTCATATATTATACTATTTTTATAGTACCTTATAAAACTCCACAGCACTGGCATATTAATTTACTTCAGGATATGTATCCACTCTATTATTATTATTTAGGTAGAGATAGCTCATTAACTAAAATTAAATGTATGTAGCTGTTACCAAGTATCAATCATGAAAAATATTATGAAAGGTACCTATTGAACACACAAACTTTGTTTTCAGCTACTGTCCTTGTCTTTGAATATCTATTTCTGTTTTTCAAGTTCAATAACATAATACAACTCAAACTTCATAAAATATATAAATGTAAAAAAGAATGATAATATATTTTCTGATGTCCAAGGCTTTGTTTTAAAATTAAAATTACTCTGATGAACATATTAATGAAACTAATATATTGTCATTGGCAATGGGATAATTTAAATTTCCAGTGGATAGGCTAACAGTTCATGAACTAAGAAAAATGGAAGTATTTTTAAAAGTACAACTTCTAATGGATAGTAACAAAATTGTCTTTCTCAATGAAAATGTACTAAAAAAAACTCTTAAAATTAAATGAATAAAATTCTGATATGTAAACACTATCTTGTGTTGCTTACATAAACAGTTGAAAGTCTATAATAGACTCATGTAGTAAAATCCACTTGATTATCTTTTTGATAGTACCTTTTCCTTATTAATTAGGATCTTTGTTAAGGCACTGATTCAATGCAATGAATTTCAGTGACTGAACAACAGAATGTGCAATGTTTAATCATGATCTATTTGTAGGAAATATTGCATGAAGGTATTTTTTGTCTGACAGTGAAGGGAGTTTGAGGAGATCTAATTAATGGTAATGCATTGCATAGGATGGATTTGGTAAGTATTTTTATTGATCAAGAATGTAACTTAGTAATTATTCTGACAATAATGATTCCGCTATAATTTACTAATAACTTTTTATTCTAGCAGTGACATTATTAGTTATTAAATGTATATTAAAGCACCATATATACAGCTGTAATTCTCTCACTCATCCAATAAATACTTCTGAACACCTACCATTTGCTAGATAATATTTTAAGCCCTGGAATATAATGTTGAATAAGACTATGAATTTCTCTTTCACAAAGTGCTTTCAATCTAATAATATAGAGACAGAAAGTTAAAGAATATTGTAAGAAAAATGAAGGAACTAAATTTGGAAAAAAAGAAATATAATCTTTTTCAGGGTGGTCCTAAATTTGCCTCTAGGATGATTCAGAGTGGAAGTCATGAAATACCTAATTTTTTTCTCAATTTTGATTTTAAATGAGATTTTATTATGCTTATACTATGTGTATGTGTGTGTATATGTATATATATGTGTGTGTGTGTGTGTGTGTGTGTGTGTGTGTGTGTGTGTGTATATATATATATATATACACACACACACACACACACACATATATGTATATTCCTGGATGGACCATATCCCTGATACACACTTGCATGGAGAAAGTACTTAATAATAAAATTTGTCAGTTTGAATTTAAAGGCTTATGGTTCTTGGATAAATGTGTGGAAACCAGAAAAAGTTTACAAAATTACAGTAGCTAAGTACTACAATAGTACATTAGTACATTATAGATTAATGACGTCTTAGCAGTATCATCCTTCTCTTTCAAAGAGGGTAAAGAGCGGGTAGCCAAAAGACAAAAATCTGGCCAGAGTTAAGTGGTGGAGAAATGCACTATGGAAGGGTGACCCAAGACAAAGGGATATTCCGAGCTTGGAGAATAGGGCTGATCCAATGATAATGAGAAGGCCAGATCAGAAAAAAGTATATACATAGTATGTAGCAGGGTTCTGAAGGGTGTTGAAGCAAGATTTCAAAACAGGGGAAAAGATTTAGTGAAAGAGAGAGCAGGGTCAACATTGGAAGTCCAGTGGTTCTAAGCTTTGGATATTAGCAAGCTGTGAAATGTACTTTTATGAATCAATAGAGAAGATAAGTTAAAAGGTCAGTTAGAGGGAAGGCAGTGTTAGACACATGGGGATAATGAAACTGACCCATGTATAATATTTACGTTTTTTCACAATACTTAGAATATTGTAGGTGATTTCTGAAACACCTAGGAAAGGACTTGTTCTGGATGCTGCTTTTTCTAGATATTTAAAGTTTGAACTTTTATGTGATGGAGTTCCTTTAAAATAATACCTCATGCATTATCCTGTCCTTACAGAAAGGGTATGTGGAATAGTGGATAGTACATGTCTTTGGAGTGTATATATGTGGTTTTGAGTCATTTAGCTTTAGGATCTTTGGCAACTCTAGCTTCAGTTTTCTTAATCACTTACAGTATTCTGCCTAAAGTTATATTTTGGAGACTGTTCCTGGATTTATGTATACCCACCTTACATAAAGGCATCATGTAAGGTACTGTTTTTAAATCAGTTGAAAAAATATTTATTGAATACTTGCTATGTTGCAGGACTTATTTTAGGCACTGGAAGGTGCTCAATGAATATTTATTGAGCTATTTTTAAAATTAATATTATGTGCAGACCTCCTGAATAATAGTCATTGTTCATGTATGTTGAACCCTGAAGTGTTCACAATAAATCCAACTTACCATATATATTCCTCATTCATTAAGGACACATAAATTTATAAAAGAAATGTAAATATTCACTGGGGGTGTATTTTTAAAAGATATGTAAGATTTCAGGACTTATGTTCCTCTAAACATTTATACATTAAAATAAAACACATAAGAAAGAACATGAACAAATGTGAAGCAGAGTGGTTTAATATATTAAGAACATTATCAGAGCAGAAAACATTTTAATTGATTGTTAAATAAATTTCCAAGTAAGGAGAAAATATGTGTGCTGTATTAATAACTTAAATATACATTTCAGTTTTTTTCTCAGTTTTTTGTGTACCATTCCAAAGATTACCTTGTAGTCTTTGAATTTTTTATTAATTTGGTTGTTAATGACAGTTTACAGTGTTTCTCTACAAAGTCTTTCTCAAGCACTTGATTTTTGCTCTTTAAAGGTGCCACCTGACATGAGACTGCCAATGACCACCATCCATATTTTTGAAAATAAAGTCATTAATGTTGAAGTCAATTTCTAAAAATAAGGAGACAGTTCTAAAGTGTAGGTCCTTTTGGGTGTCTTGTTTGCTAGAAATACTTCTTCTCTCTTCTTCTAGAAAATGTATTGCTTGGTGTTTGTTCACCAGTTGTATCCCAATGTTCCTGAAAATTTCATTAGCAAATTTTGATATTTTAAATGCACTATAATATAATAATCAAAAGGAAGGATCAAAAAATTTTGTCTTTAGGGATCGCTGTTCAGATTATTTTAGGCTGTTCATTTAAGTTACGAACTACAAAATTATCTGTAGTTTTATTTTTCTCATGAGTAATATTTTTTTACCTCTATATGTGTAAACAGGCAGCTTTCAAGTAGTGTGAATGATTTTTTTCTGAGTGAATAAGAAGAGATCAGTAGTGGGTACATTAACACCACTGAAAAATTTAGTAGTTAATATGCTGTGGAGTCTCACAGACATCTCATGAAGGTGTAAAGCCTAAGTTTAGACTCTCAAAAATAAAGTTGACATGCAGTTTCCTTATGAATAAACTTTAAATTTTAAACTTAAATTTTAAGAATGAAAAGATAAGAAGGTAGGAAATTTAACACATTTTCTTTGACCAACTCCATCACACAAAGGCTTTGTTTAGTTCCTTCTTAAATCCATTATGTAAATAAAAATATTAATACAATAATTTAAATTATTATTTTAAATCTCTCTAGTTATCTTATTTTTCTGCACTTAAAATGATTAATTCACTATATATTTACTTCTCTGCATAAATGAGGTAAAAGGAAAACAAATACTGGATTTTTTTTTCTTTCTATTTTTCATTATAATGATTTTTTTCTCAGTGGCAGAAATGTGTTTGTGTGTCATTTGTAGAATACAGTATAAACAAGTTTGTCCAGAAAGACAGGAGATTATTTCACATGAAAAAGTGTTGAATTTATTAGTCATCAAAGAAATACAAATTAAACATATGTTTCCAGCACCCATTCATTAGAATGGCTAAAATATAACAGGCTGACAACACCAAATGTTGTCAAGAATGTGGAATAACCAGAACTAGCATATATTTTTGGTAGAAAGGCAAATGGTAGAATACTTGTTGTGTCATATTTTATTTCACATTTAGCTGTTCTTGTGATTATACCACACTGAGGTTTTAATTTGTGTTTTCCTGATACCTTGGATTTGGAGCATCTTTTTATTTCTTTTTTTTTTTTTTTTTTTGGACTTTCTGATTCCCTATGCTATTAAGAAAAAGAAGGTATTTTCTTCTGTTATCTACTAAAATACTCTGGTTTTATTTTTCAATTTTAGATCTACAATCCAGTTAGCACTGACATCTGCATATGGTGTAGTAAGAAGACACATTATATTTCACATATGGTTATCCCATTTGTCCAACACCATTCTTAGCAAAGAACATGCTTTTCCCACTGTTCAGTCATGCATTCTTTGCTCATATATATATGTTCTGGATACTTTATTCTGATCCATTAGACTATTTTGACTTCCTTTGTGCCAAAACTCACACTGTTGCACATTAGAGCATTGTAATAAAGCACGATTTCTGTTAGTAAAATTCTTCAACTTCTTGGCCTTTTGTATTTTAATATAAATTTTAAAATAACACTGTCAATTAAAAAAACTTGGTTGTATTTTTATTGTGATTGTTTTAATTACAAATAATATGTGGAGATAATTTATTTCTCATAATTGGTTTATCCCTCCACACATAGATATTTAGTTTCAGTATTTAAAAATTTACATATTTTTTTGTTAAATTTATTTCTAAGTATTTAAAGTTTTTGTTCTTTTTGATGGCATCTTTTAAGAGTTTTATTCTAAAATTGATTTCAGTCTCATAAAAACAATTCTAAAGCCTTAATATTTTTCTATAAACAATTGGTGCATGATTAGTATCACAATTTTTTAAACTATTTGCAAGGATTCCCCAGAGAAGTCATTAGATCTGGAGATTTATTTCTGGGAAGATTTTTTTCTCTTTTTTGAAAATGAGGATTCAATTTCTTTAATAAATGTTACAATGTTCACAATTATTGATGTTTTCCAAATTTTTCTGTTTTTATTTAAATTTTCAAATTTTTGATATAAAAATCATTTAAAATATGGCAATATATTTTTAATATCTGTGGGACTTGTAGTACTGACCCACTTTCTTGTTACTGGTAATATTTAGTTTTTGCTCTTTCTCTTTCTCCTTTTCCTCCCTCTACTCTGTCTCTTCTCTTTCAATACTTTCTTCTACTTCTCTTCCCTCTTCTCCTCCCCTTTTTCCTCTTCTTTGCTATAAGACATTTTAATGATTTATTAATTTTCAAAGAACCAGTTTTTTTATTGTGGATTTTTCCATATTGTCCATTTCTTTTTTGTTTCATTGATTTTTTTTCTTAAATTTTTGATCCCTTCTTTTACTTAAAAAAAATGTATTGATTTTGATACATTTTGAATGAATGCCAACCACTGTGTATTAAAAAAAATCACAGCCACCCTGTTCCACCTAAGGTGAGGGAAAAAGCTGAGAAACTTGTGAAGTTCAAAGTGTAGGAGCACAGGCTCACTGAAAGGCTGAGACCTAGTCACAAGACTATGGAACACTTAGCGTCTCCCACACCTTACCAACACTTTATTAAAACCTTATTTACAGCAGTTTCTTTTACCCGAGACATCATGTCTGGCTATTAAAAAACACACAATGCATACCAAAGACAAACACAACAATCTGAAGAGAAAGAATAGCGTCAGAATCAGTAATGGCTGGGATGTTGGAATTATCAGACCAAGAATTTAAAATAACTACAATAAATATGCTAAGGGCTCTGATGTATAAAGTAGGTGGCATGCTAGAAAAAAGCAAATGTAAGCAGATAAATGGAAATCCTAAGAAGGAACCAAAATAAAATGTCAGATATAAAAAAACTGACGGAAGTGGAGAATACTTTTGATCGCCTGACTGGTACAGAGCTGAAGAAAGATTCTCTGAGCTTTAGAGTAAGCCAGTATAAACTTCCAAAGCTGAAAAATAGAATATAAAAACTGAGAAAATAAAAGAATGTAAAAAGACTACAAAAACAGCAACATATGCATAATGGGAATACCAGAAGGAAAAAAAGAGAATTTCACAAATCAGTGTCAAACACCAAACCACAGGTGTAGGAAGCTCAGAGAACACAAAGCGGGATAAATGCCCAAAGAAACCCTACATCTAGGCACACCATTTTTACACTACAGAAAATCAAAGATAACAACAAAAAAAAATCCTAAAAGAAACTAGAGAATAAAACTAGAGAAACCAGAGAATAAAAACAGAAATAAGATCTAATGACCTTACAAATAGAGAAAGAGAAGAATTACATCTGACATCACAGAAGCCATGCAAACATGAAGAGAGTGAAGTGAAGCATTAAAGTGGTGAGAGAAAAATCCCACTAACCCAGAATTTGTACCCTGTGAAGTTATCCTTCAAAAGTGAAGGAGAAATAAGATGTTCTCAGGCAAACAAAATTTGAGGGAATTTGTTGCCAGTAATTCTGTCTTGCAAGAAATGTTAAAAGATATTCAGAAAGAAGGGAAATAAAACAGGCCAGAAGCTTGGTTCTACAAAAAGAAAGGAAAAACACTGAAGAAGGAATGAGTGAAAGTAAAATAAAAACTACTTTCATTTATGGTTCTTTTTATTTTATTATTATTACTTGATCTAACAGGGACTATCTAACCATATTGAAGGAGAATAAAGATGGAGAACTTATATCACCTAATTTTAAGATTTACTATAAAGCTATAGTAAACAAGGCAGTGTGGTATTGGTAAAAGAATAGACAATTAATCAATGGAATAGAATAGAATGCTCAGAAACACACCCCCTAAAATATAGTCAACTGATCTTTGAAAAAGGAGAAAAGACAAAATGGAACTAAGATAGTCTTTCAACAAATGGTGTGGGAACAACTAGATAACCTATGCAAAAAATGAATGTAGACACAGACTTTGCACCCTTTACAAAAATTAATTGAAAATAGATCACAGACCAAATTGTAAATGTAAAACTGTAATACTCCTGGAAGATAAATATGTTAGACGATTTAGATGACCTTGGGTTTGGTAATGACTTTTTAGATACAACAGTAAAGCATGATTCACATGAAATGAATATTTGATAAACTGGATTTCATTAAAATTAAAAACGTCTGCTTTGTGAAAGACCATATCAAGAGAATTAAAAGACAGGCCACAGACTGGGATAAAATACTTGCAAAAAACATATTTGATACAGAACTGTTATCCAAAGTATATGAAGAACTAAAACTCAACAATAAGAAAATAAAACACCTGATTAAAAAATGGGCTAAAGACCTTCACAGAAACCTAACCAACAAGATGTACAGATGGCAAACAAGCATATGCATAATGGGAATACCAGAAGGAGAAAAAGAGAATTTCACAAATCAGTGTCAGACACCAAACAGGTGTAGGAAGCTCAAAGAACACAAAGCGGGATAAATGCCCAAAGAAGATGCTTTGGCTTTTTAAAACAAGATACCACTACACACATAATGAATGGCCAAATTCAGAAACACTGGCAACACCAAATGCTGGCAAAGATGTGGAGCAACAGAATGCTCACTCATTGCTGGTGGAAATGCAAAACAGTCCAGCCACTTAGGAAGACAGTTTGACAATTTCTTACAAGACTAAACATACTCTTACCATTTGATCCAGAAATTCTGTTCTTTTGTATTTACTCAAAGGAGTTCAAAACTCACGTCTACACAAAAATCTGCACATGGATGTTTAGAGCAGCTTTCTTTATAATGGCCAAAACTTGGAAGCAACCAAGGTGTCCAACAGGAGGGGAATGAATAAATGAAGTATAGTATTTATCAGTGCTAAAAGTCAAGCCATGACAAGACATGGAGGGATCTTAAATACATATTAGTAAGTGAAAGTAGTTAACCTGAAAAAAGCTAAATACTGTGTGATTCCCAACTATATGACATCTGGGAAAGGCAAAACTATGGTGCAGTAAAAAGATTAGTGGTTGCCAGGGGTTAGAGATGAAGGAGGAATGAACAAGCTGAACACAGAGGATTTGTGGGGCAGTAAATATACTATGTATGATACTAGAATAGTGTTTGCATGTCATTCTATAATTGTCCGAATCCATAGGATATACAGCACCAAAAGTTAACCCTAATGTGAACTATGGACCTTGCGTGACTATGATGTGTCAATGTAGGTTCATCCTTCATAACAAATGTACCAGTTTGGCAGGAAATGTTGATAATGGTGAGACTATATATATGTGGGAGCAGAGGTATATGGAACATTTATTACTTTCCTCTCAATTTTGCTGTGAACCTAAAACTACTCTAAAAAAAATCTTAAAAAATATGTATCCACTAGTGTAATGGCTTCAACATATTAGTCCATCATTGCCAGAAGCTGAAATGAAATGTTCAATAACAATATACATTTTTAACAATCCTGATAAATGCAAGTCATTTTAAGATGCTTTAATTTATCAACTTTAGAATGTAGAAACTCTGGGAGTTTGGAATATAATATTTTAAATAAGCCATTAATATGTTCATGTTTCTTACTAATAGTCTTGTCTTGTGCGTCCCCACTAGTTAAGAAAACTGGATTTACTTCTTGTGATGATTCTTATTTCTTTTAAAAAGTGTAGGTGTTCAGAAAGTTAACTTTTCTCTCTCTTTTTCCTTAACATACATTCACAAACTTTTTTAGAAAGAAATTCATTAAAAGATGATAAATTGAACAGAGTTAAACACTACTCCTACACAAGCTTCTACTTATCAGATTCTAAGCTGAAAGGAAAAAGCTGAAGTTCTTAATCATTTTCAACTAGAATAAGAATCCTTGTGGGTAACCTTTCCCTTTCCATCTGATAGAGGAAACTGAAGGGCTACTGCAGAAGGTCAATGCATATGGTTAAAATGGAGTATTTTAAAAATGTTAAGTACATGGTGGGGATCTCAATCAATAAAGATATTGAAACATCTTAGTGTATCAAAAAAGAGAGTTGCCATATGCATAGTAGTTTGAATTTCTGAGAGCTTCGAATCTGTAATTTAGTTTGCTAAAATGCGGTGATTTTTGTCATTTTACTGATGAAGACTCTAAGAGGTAATTGTTTTGTCTGATATACTAAAACTGATAAATACAAAGACTAGTTCTGAATACTACTGACACGATCTGATTTTTCCCTAAAATCATACACTGCATATTGTGCACACAATTTTAACACTATATAGAATATTGCACACACAGAGGTCCCCTAAAAGCTTTAAACTGACAGAGCAGTTATCTTATTCTCTGTACTCAAACTCCAGTTGTTCTTTACCAAACAAAATCCAATCAGTGCTTTTGGAGTGTATGGGTGTTTATAGAATTCTTTCATTCTAGGAAGTATTTCAAGTGGTTTTATTGCAGTCTTATCATTTCAAGTTTACACGACAATTCAAACAGCTCATATCTTAGATAAAAGCAAAGGATCAAAAGATGATTGCCCACACTGCAGTTTAAATAGAACCTAAAATCTGCACTACTTTTTGTTATAACACTTTTCAAATGTCTCCCAAACCACTACACTGAGACTGACTCTGAACAGGAAATTATCTAAGGCTTGAATTAAAATTCTTTGTTTTAATTAAGGTTAATAAATGCATGGTACACTTGTGTGTGTGGGGTCACGGGGAAGATAGTGTAGCACAGAGAAGACTAGTGACTCTGTGGCATCTTACTACACTGATGGGCAGTGACTTCAATGGGGTCTGGGGGGGCCTTGATAATATGGGTGAATGTAGCAACCACAATGTTTTTCATGTGAAACCTTCATAAGAGTGTATATCAATGATAACTTAATAAAAAAATTAAATTAAATTAAATTAATGAATGCATATTTTGCAAATATATTAAAAATAAACTTTTAAGAATGTCACTGAATTAGTGTATTTTCATTTTTTAAATTATTATTAAGAAAAGAAATAATAAAAACCATACCAGTCCCACAAAGTAGGGATCAGTGCTCTATGTGGGGGGATTAGCAGGTCTGTGCAGGATTTTCCAAGTGGGCATAGTAAGTGGTGGTTTGTCATTGTGGAATCATCACCATCATTTGAGGCTGTTCAGGAGGTTGTAACTCAGGCCTTTACAGATAAGTGTATCCAAGCATGCTCTTGTTACTTTACATTCTGTGTTGATTGCCTACATGGCCTGAATTGAAATGGTGTGGGAGAATACACATAGGCACATTTGCCCGGCTGCTTGCATGATTCACATGAGGTTCTTCAGCAGGAGTGTTCCGGCAGGTGGAAGCTTTAGGTCAATAACCACACATTCAAACAGTAGGACTTTCTCTGAGTGGGGGAGTCCTCAAGGACAAAAGGAAGGGATAAACTTTTTAGAGAAATTTCCAGTGTAGTAGTTTTTATACAGTACTTGGGGGCCTGAAAATGAGCAGTAACTCAGAATATGTTTGATCCATAACAAAAGCTGTTCCCTTAACCATTCTGTAGCCCTTTGCTTCCTTTCTCTCTCTCTCCTGATCCTCTTTTGCTTATCTTTTTCAGAGCCGGCCTGCATGCTCAAAGGCCTTTGCCCATTTTCTTCAAGGTCCTGATACATTCACATCTCAAACACATTACATCTCACTGTGCAAGCTAGGCATACCCACGAGTTTAAGGTGTCACTGTAACTCCAGGGACCACGTCAGTAAATGAAGTCAGACCCTTTCTGACTGGAAGGGTAGGAATCCCTTCCAGTAAAATATTTCCTACAGTGTGTTTCTCAGGCAATTCACTTTATCTGAAGAAAAACTTGATGTCTGCATCCTTATCAACTGGACTTTTTTCCCTCCATAACACGCATAACATTGCTCCAGAATAAGGCTGGTTTAAGAGCTATTACTAAAACTCCAGGGTTTTTTTTTTTAAAGACAACTTTAATGACATTTTCATAAAGCTGTTATTTCACTATGTACACTTCTGTAAATAGAGTGATTGTAGAGATAAGACGTCATGAGGACTGACAGGCAAACCCTAATGCGCTTGTGGGAGGAGTGATGCTCGGGGTGCAGGCTGGTAGTGTGCTCGCGCTGACGGAGCTACTCTAGAACTATGTTTCCATGTGCGTCATGGGCTCATGAAGTCAGTGTGCGTTTCATTACAGGGGCTCCACCCTGGGGTGCTAGTATGTACAGGTCACCATTCCTCCCGTGCCTGTGGCTTCTGTGGTAAAATCTTAGTAAAACTAAATCCTGCTGTGCTCACTGCCTGGCTTCAATGCCAAATTCATAAATTTGGGGATTTAGAATGTTTTTTGTTGTTGTTGTTGCTGCTGTGTTTTTATAGAGACAGAAATTTCCCTGGTTTCTGTAGAATAATAAGGATGTACTGTGTTTATTAATTGTGTATTAATTCATCCACCATTTCAAGCATTTTAAGTTACTTGTCTTATTGAACCTTCATAGCAACACTGTGAAATAGGTATTATTATACCTACACATCACATATAAGAAACTAAACTCTGGGAGGTTGAGAAAGGTATTTTTTTTTGTCTTCCTTTACTTATTTAATATTTGCAATATGAAATGGAAGCTTGGCACAAACATGTACACATTCATACCAGCCTTGGGAGAGGAAGTTGGGATAAGGTCACTTGGCAGCTGGGCTGGACCCAGATCTTTTTTTTTTTAATTGGTACTGTATTTACTAGGTCACACAACATGGCTCACAAAAGCAATGGGAAATTCCAACGAGGCAATCCTTTGTTAATTGGTTCATTTTGCCCAAATGGAGACAAGATATTTTTCCTGGAGGACTGCCCACTGAAGTCACAAGTTGTCAGGAACAGAATTGGGACTTTTGTCTATCTGCTTCCACAGTCCAGTTTCTTGCCACTGTATCCAGCTGTCATATCCTGTGCATAATATACAAGCCTGTCGCACCCCGCTAGAAAATTGAAATACAGTGGGTAAGTTAAGACTTTTGGTTAGAAGTGGTAGCTGACTTGAGGTCTCAATTCCTTCTTAGGTGCAAGGTGGAGCATAAGTGTATTATTAGCAATTGTGTGCTGGTATGTATAACAATTGGCTATCTGAGGGGAGAAAAATGTCAATATTATGAAGCCCTGCTTCATAGTGTTTGCTGATTTCTATAGTATAAATACTCTCACTGTGGCTGATTTCAATCTACCAAACATACGTGACTGAATAAAAAGATGGGAAGAGATTTGTGTAGTATACTTTATTGTGTAGTATTTCTACTATACAGATACAATTGACATAATTAACCTCAAAATAATAGTAAAATAGTCAATAGTAAGTGGTAATAATAGATACCAGTAAAATATGGCAAAGTAAACAGGAAATCATGAGTTTTGAGTGTTTATTCTCTGTGATTTAACAATTAATTTCATTGTAAGTTTATACAATTTAAATTTTAGAAATGCCTGTATTAAACAACTAGCTCACAGAATTTCTCAAAATTTAACATTTGACTCTCCCAGATATGCTAGTTCCAGCATACCAGTGAATAAATGATGGTTTTATATTAATACATAAGAGATTATATAAGCATAACCTCAGCAAAATATATATCCATATTATAATGAGGGAATTAATTCAATGGAATTGCAAATGGCCCTTCAGAAAATGGGTTAGCATATAGCCTCCTGTGACAATTTCTTAGGCTCCTGTATGCAAATATTTAGGTAGATTTAAAATGGGTAAAACATCAAATAAAAATTAAGCCTTCATTAAGACTTCATATGATCTCAATATCCTTAAAATAGCATTTCTTCTTTTTCTTCCACCCCTTCCTCACTTGGTCTCAAAATTTCTAACTGGAAAGCACAATGGCTTTAAGGCAGAAAATCTGAAGTCTCATCTTGGAGTTTCCAATAACTCAAAGTAAGACTTTTAGTAAAGTGCAATCTCTCTATGAGGCTGGGTTTACTAAATTATTAAGTGAGGGCATTCACCAGGTTATCCTTAAGGTCCCTTCCAACACTAACACTGTATGATTAATATACCTCAGGATATTTGTTTGGCTGATAAGACTAACTTTTGCTCACCATCATAGAAGTTGAAATCAGGCCACCAATCAGATGGACACTCACAGTCTGCTTTTATTTTCCCACTATTGTTGTCTTCACAAGTAGTTCAGATCAAACATTTAAATCCAATTTCATTTGTGCTGTCTTGGATATAGTCAAGCAAATTGAGCATCATGATAGTTACTACCTCAGTTCATTCCTATACATACTGTCTGCGTTAATTTCCTTCCTGTTCAATGGTAAGCACATTTCTCTGATGGTCTGTGGAGGATCTGTATGAAATAAAGGTTTGAAAAATATATCAGAGTGACATACAAGTCAAAAAACATTTCCTTAAACTGCAGGTGGTCACTAACATTAATAAAATATAACATGACACACCTGCTCATCTAATCTTAGCAAATATTATAGTAAATCCTCAGTAAATTCCACTAGCATTTAAGCAAACAAGAAGAAAAATTGTTCCTTACATCATGTGGTTGGACACGGCCTTGAAATATCTCATTAGTTTTGAAAATATTCATTCAAAAGATTTAATTTCTTCATTCCTATGATTCAGATAAGTCAATTTAATACAGACTATTTTTTCAACAATGAATTGAAACTAGTCCTAATAAATTCACCCCAGAAGAGTAGCCAAACAACATGTGTGAGGGCAGAACAAAAATGATCTCTTTTCACAGGAATGTGCTAGAGTTGTCATTTATTTAAAATGATCTGGAAAGAAAATGAATTGGCTTGTCTGCTGCAGCTCACTTTTGGAGAGCTGCTGGTTGTAAATCAGGATAATCTCAAAACCCTTGAATATAGCTGTTTTACCATTGTCACAAAAGGCCGCTCTAAACATAAAACCAGTTCCAATATCTCCCTGTAAAACCTGTACCATACCATATTTTTACAAAGAAAAAAAGTGATTATCTATTTCTTCATTTCTTTCATGGTTCCATTTAATTCAGTTAAACTAATTTGCTTACTTTTATCCACTACACTGGGCTAGGTGTTTCAAGAGATTTAAAAAACAAACAAATCTTTCTGAGAGAAATGATAACAAGGCAAATGTAGAGTGATGAGAAAAGTAGCTACATGTTAGCTTAGTGACCTCAGTAAAATTAAACATTCTAAACCTTGGTCACCCATCCTTAAAATTAGGATAATAATAGTACTTAAATCATTTATTTGATATGAGAATTATATTATATATGTATGAACAGTGCTTGGAACATAGTGTTATGCTATGAAACACATGCTGTAAGAAGTTGTTGGCTTATATGTGGGAAGATATTGAGCTTAAATGATACATATCTAGTGTCCCAGCAATATCCAGAATTTCCATTCCACAATCATGCTTTTCTCATTGAGTCTTCTGTTATAGCTCCCAGAATAACACTTGAGAAAACAGGGATTTATTTAATTCTGCTTTATGGCAACAGTAGAAGTGGACATCTGATCCAAGCTTGGTTAAATCAATACCTTCTAAAAGTTTGAAGTTCTATTAGGGAAATTCCAGTGTTTGGCACTGGAGCTGCAATGCATGGAGAACTTGACTAGAAAGAACCAGAGAAAGGCAGCCTGCAGAGAGATTTAATAATAGAACTAGAGAATGGAAAGGAAGAAGTATGAGAAACCATAGACTATTACAGAATCAGAGAGAGTAATCTTGGATTCTGAACTCAGTTCTTTATCCCAGGCTATAGTGAGGGCCTATTTTTCTTTTTATACTTGTATTCTTCCATATGTTTCATCTTTTTCTTATAGGTTTGTGAGATAATTTGGGTCTTTAAAGGACTTTAAGTTGTGGCACACTAATTTCAGAGTGGCCATGATGGCTGCACAGATGGTGCAATGCACCCTTCCAGGGGGGGATGGTCCTAAAATCACAGCATGAAGAGCAGCCTTTAGAGATGTGGACAGAAACAGCCATCAGAAATGACCTTGGTCCTTGCAACAGAAAATTTCTGTCCCACTGAAACTTCTGTAACTGTCTTTCATTTATAGGACTAGAGGATTCAAAATGCAAAAAGAGAGCAGATCATTACCATCAAGTATTATTAATGGCCTACTATATGCAGGGCAAGGTGTTAAGTCCTAGGTGAGAAGTGGTGAATAGTGTAGATATTAATGAATATCTTGTCTTAAGTTCTGTTGTATACATTTTTTTATGAGCCATGATCCTGGAAGATATGGGCATGGGTGGGAAGAGTGATAGTCAAATAGATATAAATATTTATAATGAAACTGAAGAAATATAGGATTTAGTGAGTCATCACACTGAAGAGCTCAAAGCATCTTGGGGATGTTCTGATTCTGTGAACTTGGTGGAAGTGCCCAACGAGACAGGGAGGATAAACACAAGGACAGTACATTTAAAATTCACTTATTTATAAACATGCCTGCAGCTATCCTTGTTAGCAATATCTTTCTTCGCCATACTGTAGGAATGCTCCTTTCAAAATATTCTATGCTAAAACATTTGGCTTAATCTTTGCTTTTTAGCCCAATCTTCAGGACAGGTGTGAATTATCACAAGCCCAAAAGGATAACAAGAATACACAAATACTTGCATTCCACAGGGTAATGTATCTAGGGAAGTAGGAATACATGTGTACAAGTCTAATCTCTTTTTATTGAATTCCATAAGAAACTCATATTCCTACAGCATATTTAATCCATCAAAATAAACACCTACTGCTATAACAAATAAGACCTTTGTTTAAAAAAACATTTAAATAAGGTAACTATCTGCAGACAATAATGTGGGGAATGGATGGAGAACACAAGAAGGGAATGGAGGATTCTGGACAGAAACAATATTATATTCTCATAATGGTGTCTTCATTTGAGTACTTGTGACCACAGGAGAGAAAGGTAAAAAATCTATGGGAAACAGGAGTTCTTTGGTTCCTTTCTGATTTTAAGCAACCCCAGATTCTGACATGCCCTTACAGGACTGCAAAGAGGGATCTGTATGGGTTTTTGTGTAGAGAAGAACATGTCTAGGAGGGATCAGAGTGGTTTTGTGTGTGTGTGTGTGTGTGTGTGTGTGTGTGTGTGTGTCTGTGAAATTCCGTACATTTTCCCCTGCTGACTGCTCCCTTGCTCCTGGGTTTCTTTCCCATTTCTTTCACTCTAATATATTCATTATATGATATTTTCATATTAATTGCTACATGTATAGGAATGTATCAGTACATCTGCTTTAATGCTGGTTTTATTATAAAGTCACATAGTGTACTTCCTGGTCACATCCTCTAGAATAATTTTCCTAACACTTTTCCAGGGGTCTTTTCTTTTCAAAATCCAGATTTCAATTCAAATATCACCAACTCAGAGACCTTAGACCTAAAGTAGCTCCTGATCAGCCTCTTATGTCACTTCTAGGTTTTTTGTCAAAGCAGTGGGCTACCTATTCATTTATTATTTATTATTTATTTCCTTACTTCAAATGGTACACAGCAGTAGAATCAAGCCATTTGACAATGTATTGAAATAGTTCCATACAGTTTGGTCAGTTATCATTGCTCTGAAATCCCCAGAATCCCCATGCACCCACTGGACATCCTCATCATCCAGAAACAAAAAGGTCAATTCCAGCTCAGCAGGGGACCCTAAGGCTGCTTCTGAACTATGGCCGACCTCTACTCAGAAGGACTGGAGTCTGCTATAACAACCTGTTAGATATTTGTAATGATCACTGCTTATTTGGTATTTCCTTATCTGCCTCTACCACTGAGAAATATGTTTTCCTGATTTGGTATTAGAGGAAAATGACTTATTTTCTAGAAGAGCTCTATGAATAGATTCTCTAGGCTTGGATTTCGACAAGCTAAAAGAACAGATAGAGGGTGGTTAGGCAATCCTTTCTCAAGATAATGTTCCATTTTCCCATTTCACAGTCCTGTTTTTGTGTGCCAGAAATGGAATACTACCTCACCTTTTTCTGTGTCTTAGTTTTGTAACAACTTTTACTCTCCCCACTGACAAATGAATATTTCAGAGTTTTAGATAAAGGTCAAATGCTTAGCTTAAACAAAGACAGAAAGAGAGATAGAAGAAAGAGATATTACCCCAGAAAAATGTTTTCCAGAATATTGCTGCTTTAAAAATGTCAAATAAATTGTGATATGAGCACTAATATGGCATCAAAAGAAATGCTTTTAGATGCAGAACTACAACCAAACTGAGAATAAGACACCTAAATTATCACCATAAAAACTCTTTATGGGTATAAGATGTATGATATGTATTCTAGTATTGTATTAAGGGTGATTGAAATTTATAATGCATTTGATTAATAAAACAGATTTATGAAATTTGATGTCAAGCTAAATGGAAATGGTATCCACGTCACTGAATACCTATAAGTATCAAATGAGGTATCATACTTTAAAAACCTTTACAAGACTGACATCACCAAGATGGCAACATAGGTTGTTTCTGACTTTGTTCCTCCTAATAAGAAGAATTAAAAAGTATTCAAGAACGAGACACCACTGAGAGAATCCTAGAACTCAGGGATGAAGGTAAAGTACTCCCACACTACAGAGACCAAGACAGACTGTATTAGAGGGTAGGAGAAGCATCTGCAGGTTGACCGCACTGCAGCATCACAAAGGGAGGTCTCCTCTGAGCCACCAGTTCCTCCAATGGGAAAAGAGAACCCAGAAGGGACAACAGCATTGTGGGTCACTTTGTAGGAGCCCATACTCTGACCTTACATCACAGGATTACAGGGAAATCTGTTGGGCTCAACTACTGGGAATCTGTGACAGAGAAGCAGGAAGTAGCTTGCAACAATCAGCACAGGGATCTTGGTGGACTGCCCTCATACTTGTAGTGCCCAAGTAGTAATTCTAGCCAGCAGCTTTGCTCATTTGCAGAACGGAGCCTGGAGCACACTCCCTGCAGGTAACTTGGCAGGGTGCAGATCTTCCTGATTCAGACTCATAAAGGAGCAGTTCTGGCAGCCCTAGAGTCAAATTTGCCCATGTCCAGACAAGGAGCAGAGTCATAGCCCCACATGACCTGGAAATTGTTTTTGGCCCCATCCAACCAGAAGGGCTGGCACAACTCTTAGAAGCTGAGTGGGCCAGCAGTGTCCCAGTTGAGAGGTGAGTGGGCAGAGCTGATCACACTCAGAGCAAAGCCAGTACTGGGCATGGAGGATTCACATGCTAAGCACAGTAGGAGATTAACTCATAGCCAAAGTTGAGGGTAACTTCCAACCCCTCCCAGCCAAACAGTCTGTTTAGAAAATTGAGAGTAGCCTGGAATGGGCCCTCCCTCTCCTCCCCAGGCAAGAGAACTGAAACCTAACCCTACCCGCTATGGAGAGTGCCTTCCAGGCTCATCTACCACAAGGGCTGGTGACAACTCCTGGAAGCTGTGCATCTGAGTGGTGCTCCAGCCTGGAGAAGGCCAGGAATACCCAACAATTTACAAAGCAAAGCCAGTGACCCCATTTGGCCAAGGAACTTGGGGTGCATGTCAGTTTCAGTTAAGACAACAAAGAGCTTTACTGGCTTTAGAGCTGCTTCTCTTACTGCACCAGAGGAGAGAATCTAATACATAGCCTCACTCATCACTTAAAACAGCTTTCAGCCTATCCAACCAGGGAAACTAACCAGTACACATGAGGAGCTGCATAGCACTAAGCACAGTGGCACTTGGACCAAGAGCACAGCCCTTGGCTTTCTGAAAAGCAAAACTGGTGGTGTCACCTGACCAGGGAATTCGGTGTACAATCTGGCCTGATTTGGGTCAGACAGTTTGCCCCAAACAATGTATTGCCCAAATAATGAGTAATACAGGCCCTGGGAACCACCCTGCTTTCCCGTCAGAGCAATGAAGCTAATTCATAACTTCACCTGCTGTTGAATATAGTGTCCAGTTCTGACCATCCAGTAAACCTGAAAAGAGAATCCAGGCAACTGCTGAGCCTATCCTACAGTCTTACTTGGGTGGGGAACCAAGCCAGCAGTCCAGTCCAGATGTTATCAGGCAGAGGCATATTCCCCATCCCCATTTTCAGAGCTCAATGAGTTGCCCCCAATAATAGATCATAACATAATAACATGTTCCACGTGCCCAAAGGTATTACCACCAGACAACCAGAAGCCCAAACTGAGCTGACTAGTGAAGAAGTCTCTGCTAATGCAAACCTGTAGAGTCTGGAAGAGGAGCCCAATTACTCAAATGCACATATACCAATGTAAGGAATCAAAAAGCACAAAAAAATCTGATAAATATGACACCACCAAAAAAAAAACCCCACAAAACAACAAAAAAATAATGTTCCAATAACCATCCTTAAAGAAATGGAGATATGTGAACTGTCAAACAAAAATTCAGAATAATTCTCTTAAGGATATTCAGTGAACTACAAGAAATCGCAGACAAATAACTCAACTAAATTAAGAAAGTAGTACATGAACAAAACGAGAAGTTGAAAAAGGATAGAGCAACCACCAAAACAAAACAAAAACAAAACAAAAAACAGAGAAATACCAGAGTTGAAAAATACAATAATTTAACTGTAGAACTCACTATTTCGAAAGTACACTTGATTATGCAGAAGAAACACCCAGCAACAGGAGGATAGGACATTAGAAATTATGCAGTCAGAGGAGCAAAAAGATAAGAGAATGAAAAAGAGTGAAGAAAGCCTGAAGGAATTGTGGAATGCAATGAAAAGAGCAATATTCACATTATAAGAATTCCAGAAGGAGAAGAGAAAAAGAAAGGGACAGAATGCATATTTAAAACAATACTGCTTGAAAACGTCCAGAATCTGAGGAGAGAAGTGGATATCCAGATCCATGAGGCCCAAAGAATCCCTAATGAGTTGAACCTGAGTAAGGTGACACTGACAATTGTTAAAATTAAATTTTCAAAAGTCAAAGACTAAAAAAATTTTACGAGCAGCAAAAGAAAAGAGAGAAGTTACAAACAAGAGAACTCCCATGAGATTTATCAGTGGATTTCTTAACAGAAACTTTTCAGGCCAGGAGAATGGGATGATACATTCAAACTATTGAAAGAAAATAATTGTCAACCAGGATTTGTATTCTTGGCAAAGTTGTCCTTCAGAATTGAAGGGTGGTTAAGGACTTCCCTGAACAACCAAAAGCTGAGAGAGTTCCTTACCACCAGACATGCCTTACAAGAAATGCCAGATGAAGTTATTAAAGTGGAAGTAAAAGAATGCTAATTAACACATAAAAACATTAAAAAGTAGGGTAGATCTCACTGGTAACGGTAAGTATATAGGCATAGTTAGATTCTGCAGGATGGTAACTGACAGCTCTAGTTTAAAAGTTGAGGATGAAGAACATAGTACAAATAACCATAACTACAATAATGTTAGTTACATAATATGAAAACTTGTGAATTGTTAACAGCAATAACATAAATGTAAGGGGTAGGAGAAGTAAAAGTTAAAGTGCAGTTTATGAATTGTATTGAAGTTAAGACGTAATCGTTTAAAACAGAATATTGTAAGTTTAATATCTTTTATGTAACTCTCTTCCTAAGGCATTATGAGAAGGTTTCTGATCTTGATACTTTTGAGTGGACCATATGGGCAGTCCTTGGTCAGACTAGACAAGACTACCTGTCTTTGGATCTCAGCTTCCTGGTGTTAGCTCAGATTTCCCTGAACTCCCTAGTTAAGTAGTTCCCTTCACCGTATTTTAAAAGAATCCAAAGTGGTCAAGTCTCCAAAATAACCGGATTATTATGAGCCTACATTGTACCTAGTGAAGGAAACTCTGGCAGTAGGAATCTGATAAAAGCTGTTATACATTTTAAGCTCCCACACATTATTGAAGCTTTACAAAAGGAGCCTAATTCTGATCTCCATTGTCTTAAACTCTAGAGAGGTAGTTATGCTTTTAATAATTCCATACTTTATTATATTTTCCTCCAAGCTCAAGGGTATACTAGACCTAGAAATAAACAGACTTTGAAATAATGGCATTATACCCTACTTTTGTAACATTTCTAGAGCAGAAAATACATGTATGAAGATGAAGGTTATGAAAGATTAGTTTTCAGAATACAGATGAATAAGAGAAGAGGTTTATCTTTTGGGGCTTAATATAGAGGAAAAGTGCAAGCAGGGCATGTGAAGGCATCCCTGAATTGCAATAAGTTTGCTTTATAACAGCTGGTGCCTTTGTGATGAGGGGAGAATAAAAAGAGAGTACTCAAACTATCTTTGCCTGTTACACAATTTTGGACTTGCCAAAACATCAAAGATGATATTTTGAAAGAACTGCAGAGTCCACTTCAGTTCTGTTCATTGGCTTATCATTTTCCTATGGTGTATCATAACAATGCATAATAGCCTAACCACTTTCACTAAAAAGTAATTGAATATCATGACAGTAAGAAAACAAATCAATTTGCATTTAGAAGATCTGTTTGGCATTGCTGTGATCTTGACCATTTATTCCTTTCACCCTCACGTACTGCAGCTTCTCCCTCCAACTAACAGCTGTGGCCACACAGTTAGCAGCTGCCAGGCTAACTCCCAGATGCCAAGCTCTTGAGCAGATTTTCTAGGAGCTGACTTGGACTCTATGATGGTTACCCACACATTCCCTCCCCACTAACTGATTTCTTGGCAGGTTTTTGATTCATTTGATGTTTGGCAGAGCAACTCCCCTGCTGACTATGAAGCCTCTAAGTCTGTCAAATGCTTTATTTGAGCTGAATGTTGATTTGACTGCCCCTTCCTATTATGCCTAAAGATTAAAGTTTTCCAAGATGTATGTTTAATGTCACACAGAGCCAAATAAAGAAAGGTTCTGCACAGTTGAGTTGAATTGATATGAAGGATGAGAGTAATCCTTAGCCCTGGGGCCAAATACTCATTGATTTTAGCCTCTTTCCAATGAGAGGTTTGTAGGATAGCGCTGTGACCATTTCTTGGCAGAGACTACCTTTCCCACCTTATGGAGTGGCAAGTTACCAAGGGTCTCAAAGCAAATTCTTGGCCCAGATACAAGGCACTGTCTTTCTCTCTCAGTGGTGAAAATCTGGTCTATTTTTTCCCTCTAACCACTCCCCTTTATGGATAAATTCACTGGAACAATTCTGGAAAAGTCTGCATTAATTAATAATTGGAATTGACCTTCTATCACTTACAGACCTGAGTTCTGAAGTGGCTAACAGGTTTAACAACATTTTATCTGATTCATTCCCTGTAATTCCACAGACATTAGAAAAATAACACAGGTAGACATCACTCATTTTACAGTGATGTAACAGGAATTTTACACAGATGGATTTGAAAAGGTTTGTATATTCTTGAGAAAATCTCCTTTTTGAAATAATTAACCAATGCTTATCTTCATGTTATACAATAATTCACCAAGACCAAAAGAAGTAGAGAACATACATTTAGGATAGTAACATACATAATGGATCTGTCTTCCCAGGCCAAGAGAATATGTACTTATTTCCTGCTTTAAGAAAATGAATTGAAACAGAGAACTGTGATCCTATTTCCTATATGAAATATATTTATCAATGTTATACCTGCTACTCAAAACCTTTTCTTCAAATATAGTTTGTTTTTATGGCATATTCAGCTAATTGTTTTAACCTTCCCATTTAGTTTTACTATCACATGGTCACATAATTTTGTCCTAAACTCAATCTTTTCCTGAAATGTATAATGCATAATAATAAATATTTTAGAACACAAGACTAAGAAGACATTTAAGGCATCTTCCTCCCATTCAAGTGTTTACAGTCTACCTTAATTTAATGTGAATCCTTCACTCTGTACATAATTTTATTTGTAAAAATGGACTACATTGATTTCACAAATTGAATTATAGTTTTGTAATTTGAAGTTCCACAGGATATTTGCAGTAAAACACAAAGTAGAAATATGTCTCTTCGTATTTTAGCAAGGGGATTTTAAATTCAACAATAAAATATCCAGATAATGGGTATGCATCTGGTTAATTTTTCGAGGGTCAGACACACACGCACACGCACGCACACACACACACACACACACACAGTAAAAGGCATTAGTTTTCTTATACAAAAAACACTTTTTCTTAAAATGTATAGATATTCATAAAAGAGCTTAGCTCAAGCTGCTCATAAAGCATGATTTTAAAAAATAGTGATTTTTTTCTCTATGGGACATTATTTTATTAGTCTATTATTTAATAAATCATAAGGTATATCATTATCATCTCTTGATACATATAGGTGAGGCATTACTGACTTCTATTACTAGAACAATTGGAATAAATTGACTGTAAATAAAGTTAACTGTCAATGTGTTGCCTACACTTAAATACACAGAGTTATCATGTGTAAGGTCTAACTAAAATGACTTTAGTACTTGAAAAGTATGCATGTGCATACATAATTTGAATAGTAGGAAATCTGGGGACCATCTAGTCAATAAAACGTGTGTTGTTATGAGCTGTGCACAAATGCAAATCCAAGGCAAATGCAGGCAATGATTCATTTTTAAGGGGGGATGGTAGAAACAGATTGACCAAATAGCTCATCAGTAGAAAATGGGAAGCTGATATAACAGGAATAGATGTTTTGGGAAAATTAACATATTTAAAATAGTAAAAACTTATTTTGTGTATTTAATAAAGTCTTGACAACCTTTTCATCTCAAGATATAAAACTGCTAAATCAAAAGTTGGTTAGGGTTGGATGAGAAAATAGAGTTAATTTTTCTAATGTTTCAAATTTGAAAGAGACAGATGGATGACTCTGAAGACTGTGTGCAGTATAAAGCACACATTGCCACAGTTCATGAGTATAGGAACTGATAGAGCAGATCTGTATTATAACCGGTTCATTTGAATCCAAAATAGCACCTGTATATTCCAAGCAAACATACCTGAGCCAAGTGACACCATTACTCTGACTCGTACATTAAATTGCCCTCATGAAGAGCACTGATTGCTTAAGGTCAGTAACTCAGAATTATCATAGATATGTGCCAGAACTTTCATTAAAAAATGACCTGAAAACCTTCAGCATGAAGCCATACTTAATGGAGGACGTCAAACTATCATTATGTTATGGAGGTATTTATTATTAGGCATTTAATAGAAAACTTTGCACTTTTGAGCTGACTTAATCTATGCCATATTACCATTACAGGAATGTAAATTTGTATTTTCTCTGGGTGCCATGGGTTATTTCTTGGTTAAGAGAGTAGAAGCAGAGGGTACATGGCATCTCTGAATATCTTGCCCAACATTAGCAGTTATTGCTTCCAATTCATCAACCAAGTCACTTAACAGCCAAAGTGATTCCTGCATTCACACACCACAGTATAAAAAGCAGTGACCTTTGGGGAAATTTTCCATACACTGCTTGCTTTTGTGTGCCCATCCATCATTCAAAAGAGCAATCTATTTCTGCCATGGCACACTGCCACCTCAATGAATCCCTGAAAGACATCTACCACTGTCAATCTGACTATCAGCAAACAAAATCACAAATAGGTCCAATTGGTTCAATTTTGTAGAGGATTTTCAAATAGTGTCCAATGTACCTGTACAGTTGTTTGCAGGGAAGGGACCTATTTCTGAAAGGGCTTTAGATAAGTAACTGAGTGCCTAGGATGCCCACAAAAGATTTATAAAATGTATTAGGACAATTCAACTGGGCATTCAACATACTCTGGTGTGTTGTAATTCACTTAGGAGAAAATGATAAAGTTACATTTGGTGAGTAAGGAATTATGTTTAATCTGAAATTTACCTTATCTATGTAGGAGCCCATGGAGATGTCTCACAAATAAAAATGTGTAGCATAGAAGGGAAAAACAAGATACACAGCTTTCTATTATATATTTATATATCATACTCTACAAGTAATATGATACATTAGCCCATAGAAACAAATCAACTGAGAAAAGTATAGAAAGTAATTAAGTTAAAAAATCACCTTATGTATCTTCATCTTGGAATTTTAGGGCCATATCAAATAAAGTTATTCAATTAATTTTTAAGCTTAAACAGCGTTTGTACAAGTATCAACCAACATGCCTAGATTAAACTTTATGAATATAAAATAGTTTCTAAAATGCAGAATTTCTGGGTGCAGAAATAGCATATAATAAAATCATACTTTTAAACGTATATAAGAAAAAGTTTTGAAAGTTCTCTCTAATTTTAATATTTTACTATGATTGTTGAAATGATCAATGTAGTTACAATTATGTAATAAAATAGAAGCATATTATGTTAAAATATTTTTTATTTAAAATCTGCAAAGTATTATTTAACAAAAATACTATCTCAGCTGAATTTAGACAAAAGCTATCTTTAGACATAAAAGGTTGTTATTTTCATTCTGTCAAATGTGATATAAAGAAGGTTGTAGTGCATTGGAGGGAAAATGATGAGGGAGAGGAAAAAATATTTTCAAATAACAATGAAAGCTTAGCTTGTACTTTGTTACCTGTATAACAGTGTCTACAGGCAGTATCTTTAGTATTAAAAATTATTATAATATCTACTGAGGCTAACTAAATAATTTTTATAAGGAGAGATACCTTTCAATGAGAAATGGGAGGAAAAATCCTGGGATTATTAAATGTCTTGAAACAGGGAAGTAATTGCATCATCAATTCAAGCCTTATATAAAGGAATTTTGTAGGCTGTGCCTCCTTTCACCAGGTACCTATGTTAAGCTGGAAATTATCTATACATAAGGGAAAAAACTGATGAATGCAATGAAAAAATTTGTGGTTCTTGTCTATAGCATGCAAGAAACAGGTGGAAGAATTCTGAATAGTACAAATTAATTTTGCTAAAATTTAGTTGAGTTTGAACGAATTTACATCAAAATGGACTTAAAATACAAAAAAGGGGTTACTACTACCTCCTTTCTTGACTCTTTTTGTAAAGAGAAATATCAACTTCTACTTACCTATTTTTTTAAAATAAATAATAGAAGACATAACACTTTATGCAGTTTGTACATTAAAGTGTAGCTAAATACTTCATTTTCTTAGATTCCAATCAAGGAAGAAAATAAAAAGAAAAGTTAAGAGAAAAAGAAGAATGAAGGTGATAAAAAGTAGACACATAGACAAAAAATATTTAGAGTAACAGATAAAGAGTAAGTTAGATAAGTATTATTTATAACTGGAGAGTGAGCTTCACTTTGGCAATTAATTGATTAATTACTATCTATAACTTTACAACTGCAAAAAATATTAAATCATAAAAGTGTTAAAATATTATATCATATAATATTAAATAATTTAGAGTGATTTTTTTCAAAGGTCACTAACTAGAAAACTATTATTTGAGGAAAGTAGAAGTATTCTTGAGGAATTGTTAAAATCAAAAAGAAAGCTGAATTTTTTACCCCAGGATTTATAATTTTAGACTTGCATGTGTTTATAGTAATAAAAACTTATGGCAAAAAATAAATACTACAATTAGACTCAGTCCAGGATATCAACAGTACTTTTTCTTGGTTAAGTTTGTCTATTTAAAAATTTTTAGCTGCATTTTTGGAAGAGAGAATATAGAATTATCAGCTACTCTGTTTTTCTTTCTTTTTCTGAGCCACAAATTATATTGCTAGACCGGGGGTGAATATGAACAGCCTGGTTAAAACTATGAAATCAGTGCAAATTATTACTCATAACACTGATTTTTATCAAATTATATTTGTTATATACTACTTGTTGACATTAAATTATATTTCTATTATAGATAGGATTATAGAGTTTATTTCCAGGCAGACCTAGGTTCCAAAAAAGCATCTGCCACTTATTAGTTAACTTCTGTAAGTGGTGGTTACCTCACTGTGACTTTATAATATGGATTTCAGAGTGTTGTTAGGAGGAATACGTGTAGGAATTAACAAAGTGTCTGACAAATTTTTAAGACACAAAGCCGTATTTTTTATGATTATTATTATCTTTTACCCAAGTGCAAAAAGTTCATAAGTTTAGTTCATAAAGAAAAAGAAATGTAGTTTGTAATGGCCAATGGCCATTTCCTGTGTAAGATAATGAATAGTCATTTAAAGCAGATATTATCAGATTAAAAATGGTGAAGCTTCCTTCAAAGAGAGAGGATATGAGGATAAGGAAGTTTATTAAAACTGTTCTATGTTTGTAAGGCTCAAAGTCAAAGGATTCTCAGAAAGATGATGGAAAACTAAAATTCACAACACAAATTTAAACTTAAAATTTTTAAATTAAAGAACATACATTAAAAATGTAAAAACATACATTTGTAGATGGAACTTTGGAAAATAATCTATTGTTCCACAGTACCTCAGTGTATTCCCAGAAATTGATATTATACACAAAATACCTGACAGGAATCCAATAAAGTTTGAAATAACAAGTAATAACCTTTTAAATACTTAAAATTTGAAAAAGTTATCTTCCTTTCTAAAATATCTCCTCCTTCAAAAAGAATCTTAAATGGCCATTTCATTTTATTTATGTGATAGTGCTATTGAGACCTCTTCACATCTAAACATAGGCATTGAAAAAATAGCCTTATTCAGAAACACAAAAATTTTATTTAAAAATGCTTTTAATAGATCAGAGAGTTCCGGGAAGATGGCAGCATGAGCAGAGCGGTGGAAATATCCTCCCAAAACCATATATACTTATGAAAATTTAACAAATACAACTATTCCTAAAAGACCAGAAGATACAAGACAGCACCCAGCCTGCATCTACACCTGAGAGGACTCGGCACCCCACGAGGCGGGTAAGATATGGAGCTGGGTCCCGGCGGAAACCGAGCACTCCCCCACCCCAGCACACCAGCGGGAGGAGAGGATTCAGAGCCAAGAGGGAGTGGAAGTACAGGCCCCTGAAATAACCAGCCCCGGTGATCTGCATTGGGAGCATTGACACACATCAATGTAGTAGAGATTGGAGACACAGTGGGTGCAGGATCTGAGCTGGGGAACGCACTGGAGCAACAGGGCCACCTAAAACATCCTCAAAGAATCTACTCACAGTGGGCAACTTTTTGTTTTTTGTTTGTTTGTTTGTCTTTTCTTTTGGTATTTTTTTCTCTTTTCTTTCTTTCTTTTTTTTTTTAAAGTCTTAAAGAGCCCAGCTGACATACGTGGCACCTACCAGCGACCACTTCTATAGCCATGAAAAGACAGAGGAATATGGTACAAACAAAGCTTATCCAGACCAAGACACCAGAGAGGGGGCCTGAAGGGATGGAAATGCACAATCTTCCTGAAAAAGATTCAGAATAAAAGTCATAACCATACTGATGGATCTACAGAGAAATATGCAAGAGCTGAAGGAGGAAGTGAGGGAAGTCAGGAAAGACAATGCAGAAATGAGACAAGTCATCGATGGGCTTAGCAGCAGACTGGACGAGATGCAAGAGACTGTTAATGGAATACAAATCAGAAAACAGGAATACAGAGCCGCTGAGGCAGAGAGAGATAAAAGGATCTCTAGGAATGAAAAAATATTAAGAGAACTGTGTGACCAATGCAAAAGGAACAATATTCGCATTATAGGAGTACCAGAGGAAGAAGAGAGAGAAAAAGGGATAGAAAGTGTCTTTGAAGAAATAATTGCTGAAAACCTCCCCATGCTGGGGAAGGAAATAGTCTCGCAGTCCATGGAAGCCCACAGACCTCCCAACACAAGGGACCCAAGGAAGACAACACCAAGACACATAACAATTAAAATGGCAAAGATCAAAGATAAGAACAGAGTATTAAAGGCAGCTAGAGAGAGAAAAAAGATCACCTACAAAGGAAACCCCATCAGACTATCATCAGACTTCTCAACAGAAACCTTACAGGCCAGAAGAGAATGGCATGATATATTTAACGTAATGAAACAGAAGGGCCTCAAACCAAGAATATGGTATCCAGCACGATTATCATTTAAAAATGACGGAGGGATAAAACAATTTCCAGACAAGCGAAAGCTGAGAGTTTGACACCCATAAACCACCTCTATAGGATATCTTAAATGGATTGTTCTAGAGGGAAGCACTCCTAAGGCTAAAAAGATGTCACCAGAGAAAATAAAATCATAGCAAAGAGAGCAGACCATCCAAATACTAACTAAAGGCAAAGAATAAAACACCTATTATAGAAAGAATGGAGGAGGAAGAATAAGAAGGGAGAGAAATAAAGAAACATCAGACTGTGTTTACAATAACTTAACAAGAAAGTTAAGTTAGATTGTCAGATAGTAAAGAAGCAACCCTTGAACCTTTGGTACCCATGAATCTAAAGCCAGCAATGGCAATAAGTACATATCTATCGATAATCACCCTAAATGTAAATGAACTGAATGCACCAATCAAAAGACATAGAGTAATAGAATGGATAAAAAAGCAAGACCTATCAATATGTTGCTTACAAGAAACTCACCTCAAACCCAAAGATATACACAGACTAAAAGTGAAGAGATGGAAAAAGATATTTCATGCAAACAACAAGGAGAAAAAAGCAGGTGTTGCAGTACTTGTATCAGACAAAATAGACTTCAAAACGAAGAAAGTAGCAAAAGATAAAGAAGGACATTACATAATGATAAAGGGTCAGTCCAACAAGAAGATATAACCATTATAAATATATATGCACCCAACACAGGAGCGCCAGCATATGTGAGACAAATACTAACAGAATTAAAGGAGGAAATAGACAGCAATGCATTCATCTTAGGAGACTTCAACACACCACTTACTCCAGAAGTCAGATCAACCAGACAGAAAATAAGTAAAGACACAGAAGCACTGAACAACACACTAGAACAGATGGACCTAACAGTCATCTATACAACTCTACACCCAAAAGCAACAGATTTACATTCTTCTCCAGTGCACAAGAAACATTTTCCAGAATAGACCACATACTAGGCCACAGAAAGAACCTCAGTAAATTCAAAAATATTGAAATTCTACCAACCAACTTCTCAGATCACAAACATATAAATGTAGAAATAAATTTTAGGAAGAAATAAAAAAGGCTCACAAATACATGGAGACTTAACAACATTCTCCTAATTAATCAATGAGTTAACGACCAAATCAAAACAGAAATCAAAGAATATATGGAGACTAATGACAACAACAACACAAAGCCACAACTTCTGTGGGACACAGCAAAGGCAGTTCTAAGAGGAAAGTATACTGCAATCCAGGCCTATTTAAAGAAGGAAGAACGATCCCAAATGAATAGTCTAAAGACACAATTACTGAAATTGGAAAAAGAAGAAGAAATGAGGCCCAAAGTCACCAGAAGGAGGGACATAATAAAGATCAGAGAAGAAATAAATAAAATTGAGAAGAATAAAACAATAGAAAAAATCAATGAAACCAAGAGCTGGTTCTTTGAAAAAATATACAAAATAGATAAACCCCTCACCAGACTCATTAAGAGAAAAAGAGAATCTACAAACATAAACAAATCAGAAATGAGAAAGGAAAAATAACTATGGACCCCACAGAAATACAAAGAATTATAAGAGAATACTATGAGAATCTATATGCTAGCAAGCTGGAAAACCTAGAAGAAATGGACAACTTCTTAGAAAAATACAACCTTCCAAGACTGACCAAACAAGAAACAGAAACACTAAACAGACCAATCACCAGCAACGAAATTGAATCGGTAATCAAAAAACTACCAAAGAACAAAACCCCTGGGCCAAATGGATTCACCTCTGAATTCTACCAGACATATAGAGAACAAGTAACATCCATTCTCTTAAAGTTTTCCAAAAAATAGAAGAGGAAGGAATACTTCCAAACTCATTCTACGAAGCCAGCATCACAGACGAAAACCTGGCAAAGACCTCACTAAAAAAGAAAATTACAGACCAATATCCCTGATGAATGTAGATGCAAAAATACTCAACAAAATATTGGCCAACTGAATTCAAAAATACATCAAGAGAATCATACACCATGATAAAGTGGGATTCATCCCAGGGATGCAAGGATGGTACAACATTCGAAAATCCATCAACATCATCCACCACATCAACAAAAAGAAGAACAAAAATCACATGATCATCTCCATAGATGCTGAAAAAGCATTTGACAAAATTCAGCATCCATTCATGATTAAAACTCTCAACAAAATGGGTATAGAGGGCAAGTACCTCAAAATCAGAAAGGCCATATATGACAAACCCTCAGCTAACACCATACTTGACAGTGAGAAGCTGAAAGCTTTTCATTTAAGATTGGGAACAAGACAGGGATGCCCACTCTCTCCACTGTTATTCAACATAGTACTGGAGGTCCTAGCCACAGCAATCAGACAAAACAAAGAAATACAAGGCATCCAGTTTGGTAAAGAAGAAGTTTAATCGTCACTATTTGTAGATGACATGATATTGTACATAAAAACCCTAAGGACTCCACTCCAAAACTACTAGAACTAATATCTGAATTCAGCAGTGTTGCAGGATACAAAATTAACACACAGAAATCTGATGCTTTCCTACACACTAAGGATGAACTAACAGAAAATCAGAAAAACAATTCCATTCACAATTGCATCAAAAAGAATAAAATACCTAGGAACAAACCTAACGAAGGAACTGAAAGACCTAAACTCTGAAAACTACAAGAGACTTCTAAGTGAAATTAAAGAGGACACTAACAAATGGAAATTCATCCCATGCTCTTGGCTAGGTAGAATAAATATTGTCAAAATGGCTATACTACCTAAAGCAATCTACAGATTCAATGCAATCCCTATCAAAATACCAACAGCTTTCTTCAGTGAACTGGAACAAATAATTCTAAAATTCATAGGAACCACAAAAGGCCCCGAATAGCCAAAGCAATCTTGAGAAGGAGGAATAAAACAGGGGGAATTACACTCCCTGACTTCAAGCTCTACTACAAAGCTACGGTAATCAAGACAATTTGGTATTGGCACAAAAACAGACCCACAGACCAGTGGAACAGAATAGAAAATCCAAATATTAACCCAAACATATACAGTCAATTAATATTTGATAAAAGTGCCTTGGATATACAATGGGGAGATAACAGCCTCTTCAGCAGCTGGTGTTGGAAAAAACTGGACAGCTACTTGTAAGAGAATGAAACTGGACTACTGTCTAACCCCATACACAAAAGTAAACTCAAAATGGACCAAAGACCTGAATTAAGTCATGAAACCATAAAACTCTTAGAAAAAAACATACGCAAAAATCTCTTGGACATAAATATGAGCAACTTCTTCATGAGCATATCTCCCCGGGCAAGGGAAACAAAAGCAAGAATGAACAAGTGGGACTATATCAAGCTGAAAAGCTTCTGTACAGCAAAGGACAGCATCAGTAGAACAAACACCCTCCTACAGTATGGGAGAATATATTCATGAATGACATATCTGATAAGGGGTTGACATCCAAAATATATAAAGAACTCATGCACCTCAACAAACAAAAAGCAAATAATCCAATTAAGAAATGGGCAGAGGACCTGAATGGACACTTCTCCAAAGAAGAAATTCAGATGGCCAACAGGCACATTAAAAGATGCTCCACATCGCTAATTATCAGAGAAATGCAGATTAAAACCACAATGAGATATCACCTCACACCAGTGAGGATGGCCACCATCCAAAACACAAACAACAGCAAATGCTGGCGAGGATGTGGAGAAAAGGGAACCCTCCTAGGCTGCTGTTGGGAATACAAATTAGTTCAACCATTGTGAAAAGCAGTATGGAGGTTCCTCAAAAAACTCAAAATAGAAATACCTTTTGACCCAGGAATCCCATTCCTAGGAATTTACCCTAAGAATGCAGCAGCCCAATTTAAAAAAGACAAATGCACCCCTATGTTTATCACAGCACTATTTGCAATAGCCAAGAAATAGAAGCAACCTAAGTGTCTATCAGTAGATGAATGGATAAAGAAGAGGTGGTACATATACACAATGGAATAATATTCAGCCATAAAAAGAAAACAAATCCTACCATTTGCAACAACATGGATGGAGCTAGAGGTTATTATGCTCAGTGAAATAAGCCAAGTGGAAAAATACAAGTATCAAATGATTTCACTCATATGTGAAGTATAAGAACAAAGAAAAAAACTGAAGGAACAAAACAGCAGCAGACTCACAGAACCCAAGAATGAACTAATAGTTACCAAAGGGAAAGGGACTGGGGAAGATGGGTGGGAAGGGAGGGATAAGGGGAATAATTGGGCATTATGATTAACAGATGTAATGCTGGGGGGGTGCAGGGAGGGCTTTACAACTCAGAGAAGACAAGTAGTGATTCTATAGCATCTCACTATGCTGATGGACAGTGACTTGTAATGGGGTTCGTGGGTGGGACCTGATGAAGGGAGTATTTTCATAACCATAATATTGCACATGTAAATGTAGATTAATGATACCAAAATAAAGTATTAAAAATGCTTTTAATATAAAAAGTAATTAAAATATGTAAGCATTCAACTCAATATACTAGAAAAAAGGCTCACTGTAAAGCCAAAGAAAACAAGTAAAAATGTGTAAAAAATAAAAATTGAAATGTAATAAACTTATTATTCATATATTGCTCATATACATTTATATAATGTATAGAATTTTAAAAGCCAATTGAGTATGGTTATAATAACAGCTATTAGGTTGATTTATCATCTGTCTTATCTGACATAATTCTTGAACATCTTACTAACACTTCTACTGATCCTATTCTCCAGGAATTTTTGAGCACAGATAATGAGAGCTGAGTTTCTATCTTTTAAATCAAGTATTTTAATTCAAATGGACAATTCGATATGCAAGGCAAATGGCCTATAGCTTCCCTAAAAATCAATGAAATATCAATGAAAAAATGAACAAGTATTAACATGCTTATATGTGCTTTGCTTGTTGATCCTTCTAATCTTCACAACAAAAAACTAATAAGCGTTATGTTCTTGTTAAAGTCCTTTTCTAGATGAAGAACCCAAGGCACAGTAAGGCCAGTAGCTTGCTCAAATTCATACCTTTGGTAAATGTGTTCATCTTAGGTTTTTTATATTTTGTTTTTGTGTTTTTAAGTTTAAATAGTAGTGAAAGCTTAGAATGGGTTTTCCTACTTAGAGAAAGCTGTTCTACAGTGCTATAAAGGTACATAAGAGTGAAGAAAGGCAACATAACATTTGTTATAGCTGCTAGTAGTTGGTGGATTCAGACTGCTGATACCTGTGAAACTTTCATATATTCAGAAATCCATAGTAATATATGATAGCAATAAAATACTAAGAAAATATAATTTTAAAATACATTATAGGAAGAAAAGAAATAAAATTAACTTACAAAAGCATTGTATGAAGAAGCTGGTCACAGGGAAAGTAGTACAGCTTGGAGAATATAGTTGGTGATTCTGTAACATCTTTCAATGTTGATAGATGGTAACTGCACTAGAGGGGGTGAGGATCTAATAATATAGGTAACTGTTGAACCATTCTGTTGTATATTTGAAACCAGTATAAGATTGTATATCCATACTTCAATTGAAAAAAAAGGAAAAATCTGAGAACTTGAAGAAATTGAAATATGTGGTATAATCATATATTGTAAAAACATCAATCTTTCCAAGGATAATAGCTAAATGAAAACCTTTTCAATTTTTCATTTAAATATTCATTGCAAAGATAAACACAAGAAAATAGTGAGGATATTTGAAAATGAATAGTAATGCAATGATGTGGTCATATATATATATATACAATTATTATAAAGCTATGAAAATTAAATGATATAAAATTGACATAGGAAGAAAATGGATAAACAACACAAAAATTCTGAAAGCAGATATATATTTCTATGAAGACAAACAAATCTGTGTGTTCACACACACATGCACACTTGTTCAAAGCTGCATTTGAAATCAGTATGAAAATTAAAAGATAGTACATGCTTTGTTGATACATAGAAACCTAGGACTCCACTTAATTTTTCATACTGAACTAAATCATAGGTAGATGAAACATTTAAATAATTTTAAAAAGTGAAACCATGATATTACTAGAAAAATTATATTAATAATGTATATTTACATATTCATAAGTGAGGAAGATATTTCCAATATTCTAATGTTAAAAATAACAAAATATTGATAGGCTTGAATAAAAACATTTTCAACTTCAGTATATTAACTAAAACAAATTATGGAAATAGCAGAAGCAAAATAAACCAAGGAGAAAAAAGGACAAACTGGAAAAAATATATTTGAAGAATATATTAAATGAAGTAGGAACCTTTAATAAAAGATAACTTTCTAAACTGACAAGAAACATTCTTAAATATGTACAAAAAATTAGCTTCAGAGATGTTTACTTCAGTGTCATTTATGGTAGCAAATAGGAGAAAAACATGTATAACAAGACGGTATTATAGCACATCTTATGTATGTAGCCGCTAAAAATATCAGAGGATATTTTACAAACCTCCGAAATGTTAACTATATTTTTCCTTAAAAAAAAAATCTTCTAAACAGTCACTTTAACTTGAACTCCACAGAGGGACCAGGAAAAAGTCTATACATGTTTCTTGTATGGTCAGGGAAGTCATTAGAACACAAGAACAATTATATTAGAGATGGACCTGGAATCCACAGGATTTTCCTTTAACAAATCAGATGACCTAAAACATATGAGAAATAGAGCATGAGCACCAAAACGTGTGCCCTACTCTGAGTGAATCCAGAACACAGACAAAAAGGGAACATGAGCAAAATTCATACTGCAAAAGCAGCAAATGGAATGTGGAAAGCGCAAAATTAAAAAAAAAAAAGGAAGAAGTACATTGAATTTGACCATAGAAGCACAGAAGCAGCAATTCAGGAGAAAATGTAGGAATTCCTTTAATTGTAAAGTCCTTGAAATGGAGTGAACATCCTCTGGCTCTTCTTGAGTTCTTACAAGAATATAATGAGTAGATAGAAAATCTATAAACCTCTACAATGTAATCCTGGAAAAAAAAAGTGAATAAAGCAGACAAAAGCAGAAAGCCAGAATGAAGTGGCACTAATATTTAAGTGTTTACTCTCTGCACAGCATTTTAAGTCCATTTAATTTATGCCTCAGACATTCCAATCTGTATGGAATTTTAAATATCTTAAAGTTGAGGAAACGAGTGCAGAGAAAACAATTTCAGAAAAACTCAGAGATTTACAACACACACAAATGAAATAAATGAAGGAGCTGACTTTGGAATCTACGTCCATCTGACTAGAAAGCACAAGTGTGCACTCAGTGCAGTGCCTGGTCCACAGTGGTGTTTAATAAGACAGCTGTGTCCCTGCCATCATTACACTAATAAACCATGACGCCAAACGGCTTCCTAGTCAGGGAAGTTTTAGTGCTGATTAGCTGACCAGCGCTGACTTCAAAGTGAAGGTGGTTAAAGGAAAAATAAAGTAAAATGTTTTTTTTTAAATGGATGCCATTATTTGGTATCCGTATTTATTGTTTGGTTTTTATTAGGCTGAATTTGTGTAGAGGGAAGGTGGATTTAGGCAGGAATAACATGAAAGAAATTTGAAAGTATTTTCTGCAAGACAATAAAAATAAGTTGAAATTTATAACCAATTTTGCTCATGAGAACTTACAGTTCAAAATTCAGTAGTGATTCATAATCAGAAATCCAAAAACAATGCTTTTAAAGGTGATACTCTTCCCTCTTTAAAGTCTTCTCAACAGTTTTTTTACTCTTCCTTTAATGTTTTCTTTTTTAAAATACAGGGCATCTAAAACCCACTTGTGAGACATTTATCAAACAAATGTCCAACATTGCTTTACTTTCACGCTTCATTGGAACTCAAATCATACACATTACTCCTTCTGCACATTCTAATTGATTCTACCTTTTTTAAAAAAATTGCACCTCAGTGAGAGTTACTTAGGCTACTAAATATGAGAAATTTATTTTTCTAAAGTGCTCTTTCAAAGTATGTGCTCAGAAATGTGAAGACTTGTACAATATGAAGTAATTATTAAATAAATGGCTGTTGCAATTAAAAACTGGATTACAAATGTCTCTATTACAAATATCTTTATTAATGTCAAGGGCTGATTATCCATCTCAATGATTCAAAAACTCTTGAAAATGTATCACTGGAAGAAATGTTAATTGTTGTTACAGTAGATATGAAGCCCATATCAGCCAAACTGTTCATATAAATTCATTCTTTCTTGGTGAAATACTCTACTTTTTCATAGTGCTAAAAACAGCAAAAGGATAAAACCTAGTGTTACAATTAATCATGTTCTATCTCTTTTCTTCCTTTCTTTCTTCTTTCCTTCCTCCCTGTCTCTTTCTCCTTTTCCTTTCTTCATCCTGTAATCAAGAATTTGTTTAAATGTTCTCCAAAAGAAAAATTATGGCATGTTTATTGAGCATATTATTTTTTCTTTTCAAAGGTGGATTTTTTTTGGTATCATTAATATAAAATCACATGGGCAACATTGTGGTTACTAGATTCCCCCCATTATCAAGTCCCCACAACACACCCTTTAAAGTCACTGTCCATTAGCGTAGTAAGATGCTATAGAATCACTGCTGGTCTTCTCTGTGCTATAGTGCCTTCCTCATGCAATCACCCCCACCATTATGTGTGCTAATCATAATGCCCCTAATTCCCCTTCTCTTTCCCTTCCCACCCACCTTCCCCAGCCCCTTTCCCTTTGGCAACTGTTAGTGCATTCTTGGGTTCTGTTAGTCTGCTGCTGTTTTGTTCCTTCAGTATTTGCTTTGTTCTTGTACTCCACAAATCAGTGAAATCATTTGGTACTTGTCTTTCTCCGCCTGGCTTATTTCACTGAGCATAATACCCTCTAGCTCCATCCATGTTGTTGCAAATGGTAGTATTTGTTTTCTTATGACTGAATAACATTCCATGGTGTATATGTACCACATCTTCTTTTTCCATTCATCTACTTAGGTTGCTTCCATACCTTAGCTCTTGTAAATACTGCTGCAATAAACATAGGGGTGCATATGTCTTTTTGAAACAGGGCTCCTGCACTCGTAGGGTAAATTCCTAGGAGTGGAATTCCTGGGTCAAATGGTATTTCTATTTATAATTTTTTGAGGAACCTCCATATGGTTTTCCACAATGGTTGAACTACTTTACATTCCCACCAGCAGTGTAGGAGGATGCCCCTTTCTCCACATCCTTGCCAGCATTTGTTGTTCCTAGTCTTTTCTATGTTGGCCATCCTAACTGGTATGAGGTGATATCTCATTGTGGTTTTAATTTGCATTTCTCTGATGATTAGCAATGTGGAGCATCTTTTCATGTGCCTGTTGGCCATCTGAATTTCTTCTTTGGAGAAGTGTCTGTCCATATACTCCACCCATTTTTTAATGGGGTTATTTGCTTTTTGGGTGTTGAGACGTGTGAGTTCTTTATATATTTTGGATGTTAACCCCTTGTTGGATATATCATTTATGAATATATTCTCCCATACTGTAGGATGCTTTTTTGTTCTGCTGATGGTGTCCTTTGCTGTAGAGAAACTTTTTAGCATGATGTACTCCCATTTGTTCATTTCTGATTTTGTTTCCCTTGGCTGAGGAGATGCGTTCAGGAAAAAGTTGCTCATGTTTATATTTAAGAGATTTTTGCCTATGTTTTCTTCTAAGAGTTTTATGGTTTCCTGACTTACATTGAGTCTTTGATCTATTTTGAGTTTGCTTTTGTGTGTGGTGTTAGACAATAATCCAGTTTCATTCTCTTGCATGTAGCTGTACAGTTTTGCCAACACCAGCTGTTGAAGAGGCTGTCATTTCCCCATTGTATATCCATGGCTCCTTTTTCATATATTAATTGACCATATATGCTTGGGTTTATATCTGGGCTCTCTAGTTGTTCCCTTGGTCTATGGGTCTGTCCTTGTGCCAGTACCAAATTGTCTTGATTAGTGTGGCTTTGTAGTTGCTTGAAGTCAGGGAGTGTAATCCCCCTGCTTTATTCTTCCTTCTCAGGATTGCTTTGGCTATTCAGCGTTTTTTGTGATGCCATATAAATTTTAGAATGATTTGCTCTAGTTCATTGATGAATGCTGTTGGTATTTTGATAGGGATTGCACTGAATCTGTAGATTGCTTTAGACAGGATGGCCATTTTGACAATATTAATTCTTCCTATCCATGAGCACTGGATGTGTTTCCATTTATTGGTATCTTTAGTTTCTCTCATAAGTGTTTTGTATTCAGAGTATAGGTCTTTCACTTCCTTGGTTAGGTTTATTCCTAGGTCTTTTATTCTTTTTGATGCAATTGTGAATGGAATTCTTTTCCTGATTTCTCTTTCTGCTAGTTCATCATTAGTGTACAGGAATGCAACAGATTTCTGTGAATTGAGCATAGTTTTAGGATCCAAAGTTATAGAATATTAACTAGATAATGTATTTGTGATTGCAGTTGAAGAGCTATTTTTGAATGTGTTATATTTGAAATCATTGGTAGTATTATTACTGTGAAAAATAGTATCTCTCTCTGTAGATAGTTCTCAAGGATAATAGAGGTATTTCAGATTTTCAAGCAATATTTAAAAAATTGTAGTAAGATGTTTTTCCAGCATAATATCACAGAAGACTTGTATAAGACTCAGAAGGACATTCAGAATTTTTTTTCTGTGGCCAGTGAATAGTCCAAAGCCTTTTCATCTATGTTTCATTGTGAGTTGACAGATATTGTCAAGAATGTTCAATGACTGTAAGTGTTCACATGTAACCCTGAGAAAGAAGATTGTGCTGAAAAATGCATTGACCTTGGTAAAATGTTTAATAGGAAATCTGTTCTCAATCATGCCTTTCACACACATGCTTAGATATTTATGTGAATTATTTATAAAGAGCATATTTGCATCTATAAACCTGATAACCTAAACAACTTTTCTATTAAAGCCAAGTTAAATCTTATTACCCATTAGAAAGAACTTTACCAGGACTCTCTGGTTATCTACAGGAGAATTAAACTCAAATTTCAGGATCTTTGAGTTCTTTTGTACCCAGGGATTGGCAAACAGAGCTATGGAAGCACTCCACAGAGGTGGAGTGAAAGATAAGATGAGTTCTTTTGAGTTTAAATTCTCCTTGTATTTTTACTAATTTTAACAAATGATAGAGTACTTTGTTTCTTTTCTTTTTTTAATATTGGTATCATTAATATACAATTATATGAGCAACATTATGGTTACTAGACTCCCCCCATTATCAAGTCCCCAGCACATACCCCATTACAGTCACTGTCCATCAGAATAGTAAGATGCTATAGAGTTACTACTTGTCTTCTCTGTGCTATACTGCCTTCCCCGTGTACCCCTCTACATTATGTGTGCTAATCATAATGCCCCTTATTCCCTTATCCCTCCCTTCCCACCCACCTTCCCCAGTCCCTTTTACTTTTGTAACTGTTAGTCCATTCTTGGGTTCTGTGAGTCTGCTGCTGTTTTGTTCCTTCAGTATTTGCTTTGTTCTTATGCTCCACAGATGAGTGAAATCATTTGGTACTTGTCTTTCTCCGCCTGGCTTATTTCACTGAGCATAATACCCTCTAGCTCCATCCATGTTGTTGCAAATGGTAGGATTTGTTTTCTTATGACTGAATAACATTCCATGGTGTATATGTGCCACATCTTCTTTTTCCATTCATCTACTTAGGTTGCTTCCATACCTTGGCTATTGTAAATAGTGCTGTGATAAACATAGGGGTGCACATGTCTTTTGAAACTGGGCTCTGGCATTCTTAGGGTAAATTCCTCACCAGCATTTGTTGTTCCTAGTCTTTTCTATGTTGGCCCTCCTAACTGGTGTGAGGTCATATCTCATTGTGTTTTTAATTTGCATTTCTCTGATGATTAGCAATGTGGGGCATCTTTTCATGTGCCTATTCAGAACCTCTGCCCATTTTTTAAATGGATTATTTGCTTTTTGTTTGTTGAGGCATGTGATCTCTTTATATATTTTGGATGTCAACCCCTTATCATATATGTCATTTATGAATGTATTATCCCATACTGTAAGATGCCTTTTTGTTCTACTGATGGTGTCCTTTGCTATACAGAAGCTTTTCAGCTTGATATAGTCCCACTTGTTCATTTCTGCTTTTGTATCCCTTGCCCGGGGAGATATGTTCATGAAGAAATTGCTCATGTTTATATTCAAGAGAGTTTTGCCTATGTTTTCTTCTAAGAGTTTTATGGTTTCATGACTTACATTCAGGTCTTTGATCCATTTCGAGTTTACTTTTATGTATGGGGCTAGACAGCAATCCACCTTCATTCTCTTGCATGTAACTGTCCAGTTTTGCCAACACCAGCTGTTGAAGAGGCTGCCATTTCCCCATTGTATATCCATGGCTACTTTATCATATATTAACTGATCATTTATGCTTGGATTAATATCTGGACTTTCTATTCTGTTCCACTGGTCTATGGGTCTTTTCTTGTGCCAGTACCAAATTATCTCGATAACTGTGGATTTGTACTCACTTGAAGTCGGGGAGTGTAATCCCCCTGCTTTATTCTTCCTTCTTAGGATTGCTTTGGCTATTCAGGGTTTTTTGTAGTTCCATATAAATTTTAGAATGATTTGCTCTAGTTCGTTGAAGAATGCTGTTTGTATTTTGATAGGGATTGCACTGAACCTATAGATTGCTTTAGACAGGATGGCCATTTTGACAATATTAATTCTTCCTATCCATGACACTGGATGTTTTTCCATTTATTGGTATCTTCTTTAATTTCTCTTGTAAGTGTCTTGTATTCAGAGTATAGGTCTTTCACTTCCTTGGTTAAGTTTATTCCTAGGTCTTTTATTCTTTTTTGATGTGATTGTGAATGGAATTCTTTTCCTGATTTCTCTTTCTGTGAGTACATCATTAGTGTATAGGAATGCAACTGATTTCTGTGTATTAAATTTGTATCCCACTACTTTGTTGAATTCAGATATTAGTTCTAGTAGTTTTGGAGTGGATTCTTTAGGGTTTTTAATGTACAATGTCATCTGCAAACAGGGACACTTTGACTTCTTTGTTTCCAATCCAGATGCCTTTATTTCTTAGTGTTGCCCGATTGTCATGGCTAGGACCTCCACAATTATTTTGAATGAAAGCAGGGAGAGTGGACATCCTTGTCTTGTTTCTGATCTTAGAGGAAAAGCTTTCAGCTTCTCACTGTTAAGTATGATGTTAGCTGTGGGTATGTCATATATGGCCTTTATTATTTTGAGGTACTTGCCCTCTATCCCCATGTTGTTGTGAGTTTTTATCATGAATGGATGTTGAATATTGTCGAATGCTTTTTCAGCATCTATGGAGATAATCATGTGGTTTTGTCCTTTTTGTTGATGTGGTGGATGATGTTGATGGATTTTTGAATGTTGTACCATCCTTGCATCCCTGGGATGAATCCTACTTGATCATGGTGTATGATCCTCTTCATGTATTTTTGAAATCGGTTTGCTAATATTTTGTGGAGCATTTTTGCATGTATGTTCGTCATGGATATTGGTCTGTAGTTTTCGTTTTTTGTGGTGTCTTCACCTTGTTTTGGTATTAGAGTGAGGCTGGCCTCATAGAATGAGTTTTGGAGTATTCCCTCCTCTTCTACTTTTTGGAAAACATTAAGGAGGATGGGTATTAGGTCTTCTCTAAATGTTGGATGAAACTCAGCAGTGAAACCATCTGTTCCAGGGGTTTTGTTCTTAGGTAGTTTTTTGATTACTGATTTAATTTCATTGCTGGTAATTGGTCTGTTTAGATTTTCTGTTTCTCCCTGGGTCAGCCTTGAAAGGTTGTATTTTTCTAGAAAGTTGTCCATTTCTAATAGGTTATCTTGTCTGTTAGCATATAGTTTTTCATAGTATTCTCTAATAATTCTTTGTATTTCTGTGTTGTCCATAGTGATTTTTCCTTTCTCATTTCTGATTCTGTTTATGTGTGTAGATTCTCTTTTTCTCTTAATAAGTCTGGCTAGGGGTTTATCTATTTTATTTATTTTCTCAAAGAACCAGCTCTGGTTTCATTAATTTTTCTATTTTTTTATTCTTCTCCATTTTATTTATTTCTTCCCTGATCTTTATTATGTCCTTCCGTCTACTGATTTTAGGCCTCATTTGTTCTTCTTTTTCCAGTTTCAATAATTGGGAATTTAGACTATTCTTTTGGGATTGTTATTTCTTATTTAAATCGGCCTTGATTGCTATATATTTTCCTCTTAGAACTGCCTTCACTGCATCCCACAGAAGTTGAGGCATTGTGCTGTTGTTGTCATTTGTCTCCATATATTGTTTGATCTCTGTTTTAATTTGGTCATTGATCCATTGATTATTAAGGAGTATGTTGTTAAGCCTCCATGTGTTTGTGAGCCTTTTTGCTTTCTTTGTACAATTTATTTCTAGTTTTATACCTTTGTGATCTGAGAAGTTGGTTGGTAGAATTTCATTCTTTTTGAATTTACTGAAGCTCTTTTTGTGGCCCAGTATGTGGTCTATTTTGGAAAATGTTTCATGTGCACTTGAGATGAATGTGTATCCTGCTGCCTTTGGGTGCAGAGTTCTGTAGATGTCTGTTAGGTCCATCTGTTCTAATGTGTTGTTCACTGTCTGTGTGTCTTTACTGCCTGGTTGATCTGTCCTTTGGAGTGAGTGGTGTGTTGAAGTCTCCTAAAATGAATGCATTGCTGTCTGTTTCCTCCTTTAATTCTGTTAGTATTTGTTTCACATATGCTGGCGCTCCTGTGTTGGGTGCATAGGTATTTATAATGGTTACATCCTCTTGTTGGACTGCCCCCTTTATCATTATGTAATGTTCTTCTTTGTCTCTTGTTACTTTCTTTGTTTTGAAGTCTAGTTTGTCTGATACAAGTACTGCAACACCTTCTTTTTTCCCTATTGTTTGCATGAAATATCTTTTTCCATCCCTTCACTTTTAGTCTGTGTATGTCTTTGGGTGTGAAGTGAGTCTCTTGTAGGCAGCGTATAGATTAGTGTTACTTTGTTGTCTATTCAGTGACTCTGTGTCTTTTGATGGGTGAATTCAGACCATTTACATTTAGGGTGATTATTGATAGATATGTACTTATTGCCATTGCAGGCTTTGGATTCATGGTTACCAAAGGTTCAAGGGTAGCTTCTTTACCATCTAACCGTCTAACTTAACTCACTTATTATCCTATTATAAAAAGTCTGATTATTCTTATTTCTCTCCCCTTTCTTTCTTCCTCCTACACTGTTCATATGTTAGGTGTTTTATTCTGTACTCTTTGTGTTTCCCTTGGCTGATTTTTGTGGATAGGTGATTTTATTTTACATGTATTTAATATTTAGTTGGTCTACATCCTCTGTTGTGGTTTTATTTTCTCTGGTGAGAGCTATTTAGCCTTAGGCATACTTCCATCAAGAGCAGTCCCTTTAAAATACACTCTAGAGATGGTTTGTGGGAGGTAAATTCCCTCAACTTTGCTTTTCTGGGAATTGTTTAATCCCTCCTTCAAATTTAAATGATAATCTTGCTTGACAGCGTATTCTTGGTTCGAGGCCCTTCTGTTTCATTGCATTCCATATATCATGCCGTTCCCTTCTGGCCTGTAAGGTTTCTGCTGAGAAGTCTGATGATAGCCTGGTGGGCTCTCCTTTGTATGTGATTTTTTTTCTCTCTTTGGCTGCTTTTAATACTGTGATCTTGTCTTTGATCTTTGCCATTTTAATTATATGTCTTGGTGGTGTCCTCCTTGGGTCCCTTGTATTGGGAGATCTGTAGTCTTCCATGGCCTGAGAGACGATTTCTTTCCCAAGATTGGGGAAGTTTTGAAGTTTTCAGCAATTATTTCTTCAAAGACAGTTTTTATCCCTTTTTCTCTGTCTTCTTCTTCTTGTATCCCTATAATATGAATATTATTCCATTTGGATTCGTCACACAGTTCTCTTAATATTCTTTCATTCCTAGATTTCCTTTTTTCTTTCTCTGCCTCAGCTTCTCTGTATTCCTGTTCTCTGATTTTTATTCCATTTACAGTCTTTTCCACCTCATCCAGTCTGCTCTTAAATCCTCCGATTGTTTGTTTCATTTCTGTTATCTCCTCCTGAATTCATCCCTTAGGTCTTAAATATTTTTTTGTCACTCCATCAGCATGCTTATGACCTTTATTTTGAATTCTTTTTCCGGAAGATTGGTGATCTCAGTCTCACCAAGCCCTCTCTCTGGTGTTTGAGGGATTCTGGATTGAATAAGATTCTTCTTCCTTTTCATGGTGGTTGGAGTGGTCGCTGAGTATTGGTGTGTGTGTCTGCTAGGAGAACAAAGTCCCTTCCTGCTTGCCGGTTGCCTTGCGTGTCTCCGCTGTCTGTGCTGGTTAACTGCACACAGGGAGCAGCCTCTGGGTTAATCCCCTAGGCTGCCATGGGTGGGGTGGCCCTTGGGATGACCTAGGGCACCCGCGGTTTTTTCAGGCCAGCAGCACATATTCTGCCACTGGAACAGAGCCCCTTTGTGCCTCCTGGTCTCCGCACCCATCTGTTCTATCTGTGCCGGCCAACTGTGTTCAAGGAGCAGTCTCTGGGTTAATCCTCTGATCTGCCATAGGCGGGGCTGCCCTCGGGTTGGCCTTGGGCGCTGGCGGGGGTCACATGTGAGCGGCATGTGTTCTGTTGCAAGAGCAAAGCCCCTTCGTGCCTATGGGTGGTGCGGCCCTGGGGATGGCCTAGGATGCTAGCAGGGGTTGCAGGTGAGCAGTGAGTGTTCTGCTGTGAGAACAAAGCCCCTTTGTGCCTTCTTGTCTCTGCCCATGTCCACTGTCCATGCTGGTCAACCGCATGCAGGGAGCAGCCTCTGGGTTAAGCTGTGTGGTTGTGTAGGCAGGGCTGCTCTCCAGCTGGTCTGCAGCAATGGTGGGGACAGCCAGTTTGCTTGCATGTGCCGGCGGGGAGGAAGGAACATCAGGCTGCTTATTGCTGTGAGGGGACTTGGAGCTGTGTTGACAGGGGGATAGGGTGCCTGAAGTTCCTTAAAGTTCCCAGCCTGCTGGGCTGAGTGTGCCAGGATGATTTTGTCCACCTGTTAAACCCTTGTCCCTTTAAGACTTATAAAGTGCCTGCTTTTCTCTTATCTCAGGGCAGCCTGCTGTGGGAACCTGTTCTGTCTTAGTCTCGGATTTTGCTTTTCCGCTCCTCTAATATCCCAAGCACCGGGCATTGTGTGTCTGTGCTCCTGGGGCAGATTACTAGGGCTGGTTATTTAGCAGTCCTGTGCTTCCACTGCCTCCCCACTCTGATTCTTTTCCTCCCGCTGGTGAGCTGGCTGGGGTGTGGGGAGTACTCAGGTCCTGCTGGGTCATGGCTTTGTATCTTACCCTTTTCCTTGACATGTTGGGTTCTCGCAGATGTAGCCTGGCTGGTATACTGTATCTTCTGGTCACTCTTTTAGGAATAGTTGTGTTTGCTGTATTTTTAAAATATATATGGTTTTGGGAGGAGATTTCCGCCACCCTACTCATGCTGCCATCTTTTCCTCTCTCCCTCAGTATTTTGTATCTTAAACCTTGTATACACAGTCAATAGAACATATCATTATAATGAGGAATTCCAAGAACAGTGAAGAAATCTCAAGGGAAATCTTAAGAAAATTTCAACATGTGTTTTTACCAACAAAGAAAAGCCATATTCAACTCAGATAAGCAGAATCACAATAGTTCAGGGACTGGTACCAGATCTCTATTAGACAAACTTTCCCTGTGTTAATATTCACTACAATGATCACCCATCAAAAACTTTCATTTGGGAAGTGACCAAAATATATTTATTTTGAGTGCATAGGTGTCTCAAAATCTATTTTTATCAGATCCATTGGAAATTACATTTTTAAAGAACACATTTTATAGACAGATATACACTTACTTTATTAAAATGTCTTAAACGCCTTTTCAATCATTCTGTTTTAGAAAATGCTTAAGACATGTGATCCAGAGTCTTGCTAAATATCATTCTTGTAGAATTGGAAACACTAAATGAAATGTTTTCCTCGAGGAGCTCAGTAAGTTAATTCCTGTTTTCAACTGGCACATTGGATATATCCTTTTACAAAATGGTTTCTTTTGAAATTATCTCTTTGCCTTTTTTGGATTTTATGTTCATTGATAGGATGACCATATAGACTATTCTGCAATCAGATTACTTTTGAAAGAGAGAGGAAATGATATTTGTTTTTCTGAGGCAATTGGCATAAACTGAGGTAGTCCTACAGAAGCCAGAAGGTTTGGTTACCCCAATTATATAGGATAATATTCACATTTTCTTATAAATGCCCTATTGTTTCATTGTAGAGAAGAGTGCAGAGATTCCTTTTAGCTCAGATAAATCCATATTCTTTATTTCCTGGACACACAGCTAGATCACATTTCCCAGATCTCTTTAATCATTCTAGTCACTGGAATATGAGCAGGAATTAATGGTGCCATTCCCACACCTGGCATATAAAAACTTTCCACTCTTGCTCCTCTATGCCCTTTATCCCTTTTGATGTGGCCATAACTTCTAGAATGAACTTACAAACCGTTTGAAGATGATAGGGCTTTTATCAATCTGGACCTTGAATGACTGCTTGAATAATGCTTACCAACCTGTGCACTGATCCAGCATGTTATCCTAGGAAGAAATAAGCTTCTTACTCTCTAGTATTGAAATTGTGTCTCCCCCACCCTCAAAATATGTTGACATTCTAATCCCTGTAGCTCAGAATATGACTTATTTGGAAAATGAGGTTGTTACAGATATAACTAGTTTAGATGAGGTTATGGTGGGTCCTTACCCAATATGACTGGTATCTTTATAAGAAATGGGAGATTTGGGGAGCATCACCTTGTTGAAATTCTAGCTTCTAGAATTAGATACATTCCTGTTGTTTTAAACCGCTCAGTTTGTGATACTTTGCTACATCATCCCTAGGAAAATGATATAATATTTAAGTCATTCTAGACTTTTGATTAGTGGCTAGCAACACCTGACACAGAAGGCAGGACCATAGTTCTGACACAGTCGGATTTTTAAAAAAGTTGTTACTATTCATGAGATAGAATGGACAAGCCTTGAAATTGGAACAGGGTCACAGTGAGACTACATCAATTCCCCAGTTTCACAGTTGAAGCAATTCTACTTCCCTACAGTGGTTTTTAGATATTTCCAAGCAATAGATAATTTGTGATTGGCTGTTTTCTCTCAGAATCAAATAGCTTTGCCAAGAAAGGGAGTTATTTGTTAATCTGCATGAATAGATAGTAAATCTCCCTCTATGTATGTGAAAGGTCTTGTTTAGTAATCATCTATGCTTACAAACAAAAATTAAATCCAGTTACTCTGAAATATTGTTGCTCTTCCAAACATAAGAGACACAGTTTTAAGCAAGTTCTAAAATTGGTTGAAAACTTTTCCCTGTGCAAACTTATTGCAGAAGATGATTTCCCTTCCTGCTACTTAGTCCAAACCTAAACCAAATAAACTCAGAATGTGAGACCCATGGCAAAGAAGTATTTTTTTAAAACCCACTAATTTATAAAACAGATTAAATAATCCAGTCATTTAGGAGGAAAAAGATCTCAAACACATTTGAGTACAAGTCCATGAATGACAAACATGTTTGTAAACAATGGACTGTGAACTGTTTATGAAAATGCCTATGGCTGGAATGGGTTTGCACTGTTATGTGAGGAAGACCCAAATGTGCAGACTAAATTTTAGAAAGGACAGAGAGCAAAGCTTTGTAAGCACATTTAGCATTTGAACAGGGGCAAAGCATCAACCAAAACTAAATATCAGACATGGATCACCAGAATCAGTAAGACTTTTATTTATTTACCACCAGGAAATATAACAAAGGCATCTGTGATACACTAAGTACGTCAGCAACACAACAACAAATCCTGACATAAACAAACAAGATCTAAGCTGATCACCACATAGAAAATGTATGAAGAGCAGTAATATCTGATGCAGAAGGTAGAGCACCCCTGAACTGCATTCAGGAACTGCTAACACATGGCAGCCAATAGCAAACACTCAGCCAGCTCCCAGCCAGGGAAACATGCCTTATCCACAGGTTATAGAATAAACACAGATGCAGCAAAATGAGTCAGCAGAGGAAAACAAAAATCTAAATTGAAGGTAAATGAAGCTTTGTGCACATGCATAACAAGAAACCCATTGAGCAAAACTAATTTTATATCTGTGCCAGAATGTCTGTCTTATATGTTGGAAATAGAGAACAGGAGGGGAAGGAAATTGTCACATAATAGCAGACCTTGAAGTATGCTAAAATAGAGAATGCCTTCTGTATTGGCAAAAAGAAAAAAATGTGTTCTAAGAGGTAAAATTCAACCACAGTGCTATCAGAATGGATGAAGAGATATTGATACATAAAAGGGAGGAAAAAGATGTATAAAAAAATAAAATATTGAGAATAAGAAAAATGTTCAATGAGAGATGCAAGAAAAAAATAGGTATGTTAGAAAAATGGCTTTCTTTGTAATGTACATAAAATGATGATATAAAAATCAATCATTTCCAGAACATATTTTATAAAGTTACTATGTAATTCAATTTCTTATAAAGTTACCATAAAACTGTCTTATTTTATTTCAATCAGTTATTGAAGGAAATTAACTTCTGAATTGTATGTACACTAGCACAGGATTTTCTGTCCACTGAAAACAAAGAGTCCATGGAATTCCCTTTGTTATTTTGACCTGAATCAGCCTCTGGAGTATGTCTATGCATTTGCGGGCATCTAGCATAACACTGGCAGGCATGTCTTGAGGCAGAGGGTACATGTGAAAAAGCTTTCTAAGACCTGTAATATTTTTCACTTAATATTAACTGCAGAGTTCTTTCAGATCAAATGCTTATTAGAGAAAGGAAGTGAGATTTTCATGTCTCAGTATGAGTTAAGTTTAGTTAGTAACCTTGCTGTGAATTCACCTTCACTGCCTTATCTTTTAATGGGAGAGTAGATTGAACAAATTTAAGTATTCCCTATCCCTCTTCCAAGCGTGTCAATAGCATGAAGTGACCTTGGAAAGGATCTCAGCTCCCCCATAACAGCGTCTTGGTAGAAAGCCATTTGGCCCTAATGGGGGCAGCAGGTCAGCTCATCCTGCCCATTTGGCACAGACCTGCTGACTAGGGCACATGCTGCTCAAAGGAACCATCCTCATTTATAGCCCTGAGTATTGGCTGCTAAAAGGCAAGGAGGAAAGAGGAAGTCACTCTCTCTCCCTATGCTGATTCTCACTGAGGCAAATTGTCTTTGTTTCATCTGCTTAGAAGTCTACACAGGTTAAAGATGCAAGTTCAGTTAGTGAAGCAATATTAACTGGAGTTTTGCTAAAATAGCAGAACTGCAGTGGAGACCTTACTAGAAATTAGGAAGGGATAAGAATGCATTTGCTCAAAGTTGTTGTTCTCCTTAGGAATGGAGAAAAATTTGGATCCTTAAAAGGGAAATGTATGATACAGTTAGACCAGATTAATGAAGAGTATAGAGTGGAAAGATCCTGTACCTTCTTTTCCTTTTCTTAGTTTTATTTTATTTGTGGAAGAAAATAAAAAACTAGGCACCTACAGGAAAACTACAGGCACCTAATGGTCCTTGGATAATATCCAAAGGGAAAGCAAAAGACTAAGGGTAACATACCATATAATTAATGGATTTCTCTGCTCTTTAATTTTTTCTCATAAACCATACATTTGAATCTTGATTTTGGGAGAAAAGAGACAAAGAACAAGGAATTTTTAATAAAGACTGCAGTCAACAAGTAAACAGATATTGAACCTTCTCACCTAGTGGATCTGAACTCCTAAGAGCCAATAAAAAATCTTTGAACTCATATTCAAAGCTACTAGTGACCCTAAGGACTATTTGAAACCAGAATCATGATCTGAACCTCACAATGGGCTCCCATCCGGTAAGAAAGGAATTGGGCAGGATAAGGCATAGAGACTTTAAATGCAAAAGTTGGTTTAGAGAGTTGAAATTCTTGTTGAGATTTCTGTGTCTGTGTGGTGGCTTTCTAATGTGTCAGTTTGGCTAAGCTGCCCCCCAGATTCCCTTCCTTGAATATTACTGGTTAAGACTGGCCACAAGACAAATATGTGTGAGATCTGGAAGGCAGAAACCAGTAACTGTGCTTATTCTTGGAAGGTAAAGGTAGATCGCCCCTGTTTATGTGGCTCTTCCACTCACCTTGTTGGTTTGGGCAGCAGCTGGGTTCGCACTCTCAGCTTCCGTGGGCTTTCCTCCTTGAGCTCCCCGGATCCTGGTGGCAGTGAGGCAAGAGCACCACTGCAGACCATCAGGGATTCTAATGAGACAGACAAAAACCCAACTTGTTCCTTGGGTTCCCCAGGTGTCACTGCTCTCCCCACATTCCCTTTTGAGGCCCATTCAGTGACTTCACACTAAACTCCAGGTGCAGAATAAACAGCTGACCTGGACCTATTTTACCAATTTCTACAAACATATAAGGTTTCACCATACTATACATAATTCCTGGTAGTTCTGAATCAATGCATCTAGTGGTGCTGGCTAACATGGTCTATTTGCCCCCAAGGGCTTTGATATATTTCTAATTCTGGTGTATATTAAGATCTACTCTCTAAAACTATCATGTTGTATTTTATAACTATATTACTAAACTTTCCTTATTAAGACAAATATTACTTAAGATATTTAGATCCTTTATCAAAAACAGATTAGATATGGTTTATACAATTAATACATCACTGGTGCCTGCATCACCTAAAAATCTTCTACCTCCTTTTTCAGATTAAACTCGCTTCTACATTGTTCCATCTTTCTCAAGACTGAATGAGACATAGTAAGTATCTCATATTCACTTTTTCTCTTCTTAAGGTTCACTCAGAGAAGTGAGTACTTCTATTGGTTGCTATTGGTTCAATCGTTTATTTTAATTAGTGTGATACATCCTATAGTATATGAGATTATAGTTAACATTATTCATTAGGAAATTCCACACAAACATAACAAATTTCTGCCATTTAAGAAAATTACAGGCTAATAACTTAAAAGACTTTGGTGTAGTCTGACTATTCATTCCTTTTTTTCCCTTCTCAAGTCAGTTTTTGTTTTAAATTGCCATCTCAAATTAATTAATGATAGCATTCCCTTTTTATTTACCTACATGATGTAAAATATACTACAATTCTAATAATTAAGTTTAAAAATCACCTCCCTTTACTGTCTCAAAATTTCCTGGTTTGGATTTGACCAGAATAGAATAAGATGGTGTGTTTGAAAAGTTGTAGATCCTTTCCTATTCTAATGTCCCAAGTCTAGTTTTACTTAGTTACTTAGAGATTCCAGAAGGTATTTGAAGAAACTAAGTAGTTTCTTAAGGTAACAACTAATGCTATTTCACAGGGAATTAGACAATTTGTTGTATTTTAAATAAATTTCAAGTGGAAGAAAATGCAGACAAATATTCAAACATAACTAGGGTGTAATTTATGGGTAACAGTCATAAACATAAAACTACTGGCATTAAATTTCTTATCCTCATTTTGCAGTATGAGGATGTTAACAGCTGGCAATCTGTATTTGTTGGAAATTAAATATTACTGAATAAGGTTAAAGAAAAAAACCTGTTTCTGCATGATTAGATTCTTTTTTTTAGTGCACAGTTTAATTCGAAAGATTCTGGACCTATACTAAGCCCAGCTGGTTTCTTATATGTTAGCTATGTTTAAAAATACATTAGAGGTTAACATATAATTTTCTAATTTCAATTGTACATGCATATGGCTTTTTTTTTGTAGCCATAATGATGCTATGTGTTCAGCTGCATTTACGTTTAGTGCATATATTATATTTCTGCATAAACTCTTTATAGAAATATGGATGTATCCGTATCTAAGAATGGTGATATATATATATATATATATATATATATATATATATATATTTTTTTTTTGGTGAATGTACACTCAGATCATGTGATTAGAATAAAAGGTAAATATTTTATAAAATGCTACATAGCATTTACTTAATCTTTATTATTCTGAATATGAGCCTCATTTAAATTACTAGATAGAATTAGTCACTCTTGGAAAAGTATTCTTTATGATGGAGTATCAATAGTGCTAACAGTGACTATTGGTTTTCAAAGATATAGCTGAATTAAGCATTTCCTCTTTACTGTATGCCATTATAGATTTTATGGAATATCTATTAGAAAGGTTAAAGGCTGACTCCTCCATAAGTACAAATTTGACAGTGCAGGTTTATGACCTTCAAAAAATGAATTTTAATGACCTTGAAGTCTCTCCTGGATAAATGGAAATATATCCACATGCATGAGAAGCAAGGATGAAATAAGGAGCTTAACAAGCTAAATAAAACAGAGAAGAAAACAGGTAGCTTTAAAGAACAACCACTTTAGTCTTTTGTTTTCTGTAGGAGCCTCCATGCCAGCTAACCACATGGCCATAACAGAAGGTACTGTGGGCAGGAATGTCAATGAGCTTGATTTCCTTCACCTTAGGGAAGTGGAGCAGGCTGCTTTGTACCAAAAGGAATCACATTCTTGGGAAGAAAGTGGCCCACCTTTGCACTCTTTCTTTTACCCCAGAACACCAGATAAGCAGAAGTTGGCTCACTCTGCCTGCTCAGATCCCTGGCTTCACAGTTGGAAACTCCACCACCAATGGAGCCAACTGCTGTCACACTCCTGGGAAAAAAATTTGGGCCAAGCAGAACAAATCCTTCTTTGAGTCACCACACACCCCTAGCCTAGCATGTATGATGGTGTCAGTGCTATCCGAACAAATTTAAAGCAGATCAGAGGAATTCTTGGCCTCGTTATAAACTCTGATATCTCTCCATGATTTTTTTCCTTTGCTCCTTCAACAGCAGAACCATGTCCTTCTTAGCAATAGGGCCAGGTAAATATTCCCACAAACAGAAGAGGTGTGCAGTCTAACCCCAGCAGAGCAATAGCAACAGCAGCTATTGCTGAACAGGAGACCCAGAAATGCCAGGAGGAACCATATGGGGCGTAGACAGAAGTTTCCAACACCTCTGTGCCCAAGGAACATTTTCCAGTGGATAAAGAGTTTTTAGAACAATGTGAAATGGAATGGAACATGATCTCCTTCAGAATTAGCATGTTGGAGGTTAGTCAGTGAAGGAATACTAAAGGGAAGGAACCCCCTAGACCTGGTGTTTGTTCCTCTCTGCAATACTCTCTCCTCTGATTATTCACTGTATGTCTCTGCCAAAAATATAGAGGGCTCTGTGTTCTATGAGTGCGGTGGGGATAGAGCAAAAGAAAGGGGGTTGAATATTTCTGTGTGGGGGAAGAATGGATGTTCCTATGGCCAGGATCCTCACCTGACCCTAAATTACTTGATGGTATAACTAGCCTACTGCTTTCACACTCACAGGCAATGAGCTATTATTGACTGAGTCACTATATAAAGAGCTCTGCCCAGTGCTCTGGGTGGAGGCAGAGATGAAGGTGGATCATTTACCTGCAGACTTCTAGATGCAGATGTGATTCTAGTGCTCCAACTTCTGCCAGGAGAATAAAGCCAGGTATAAACTCTTTTACCCCAGGAATGTTCCATTGTCATTTCTCAGTCTCACTGAATCCATAGTGAATTTTCCCAGAAGGTGACATTGGAACAAAGATTTGAAGGAGTTGGGAGGGCAGACCATTATATATCTTGAGTATACAGTTGAAAAGAGCAGTGGATACTGAAGTACAAAGCTTAAAGGCAGGGGTATGTTCAAGGTGACTGAGGAACAGAAAAGAGGTACATCACTGGAGCAAAAAAGGGAAGGGTGGAGAAATGGTAATGGTAAGGTCAGAGATAGCCAGCATGATTGCTCTGAGATAGGAAGTTATTTAAATAGAAGTTATATGAGCAGAAGAAAGATATGACCTAAAGTATTGCTATATTATTCCAATGAAATAGCCTGTAGGGAGCAGAGATAGCAGTAGGTAGAAGCATAGGAGGCAAATTAATTCTTAATTCAGGTGAGAGATGATACAATGTTAGTCAAGGTGGTGGCAGTGAAGGTGGTGAGAAATGATGGAATTTTGCTCACATTAGAAAAATTAAACCAAGAAGATTTTTCTGACAGATTAGGTTTGGGTTCAAGAAAAGGAAAGCTATAAAAGATAACCTCAATGTTTTTAGCCTGAGCACTTGCAAAGAGGGAGTTGCATTTGCTGCCCTATAGACAACCTCAGGAAAATAGGTTGGGGGCAGTTATCAGTTTTGGATCTGTGAAATTGGAAATGACAATTAGACCCTCAGTAGCAGATGCTGAGTAGGCAATAAGACATGCAAATCAGGAGTTTAGAGTTGTCTATGTTGGAGGTACAGGTTGGGCATCTTACATGTAGATAATCTTTAAAGCTATGAGACTTAAGGAAGCAAAAACTGGCACTTTTCTCTGCTTCTGTTATTATTAAGCACAACACATACCATAGTTGGAAACAAATAACAAACACACTTTACATTCTGAGATTAAAACGAAACTAAGATTACCTTGTTTCTGCTCCTGAAAATAATAAAACCTTGAATATTGCTCAAAAGCCTGGACTTTTAACAAAAAGAAATCATCCTGGGATTATATTGATAGCTGCAAATGTACGTGACCATCGTGAATATGATAACTGGAGAAAGTTATCTTCTTGTGAAAAGCAGACTAATATAAAATTAGTACCCTTGATGATTTTTGTGGGTTTTTTTCCCCCTTCCAATACCTGTTTGTTTGTTTTTTAATTTGGTTAATCAGTACCCTTGATAGCTGACTTCCCAACATATCTGAAAAGAAAAACTTTCCTTTTTGCAGAATAGCATCACCTAGGAGTGAATCTAGATAGAAAAGCTGAGGCTGGGCAGTGGTTCTCAATTATGGCTGTTGAAAAAAACTATCATTGCCCAGGTCCCATGCCAAACCAGTTATATTAGATTCTTTGGAAGTAAGGCTCAGATATCTGTTTTATAATAGCCTTAGGTAATTCTACTGTGTAGCTGATGTTGAGAATCGTTATTGGTAAACTGCAAAGGTGGGAAGGAACCAGGATGAGAGGGAGAGAGAACAGGAGTGTTGTTCCCAGAAGCTAAGTGAAGAAATTGTAGAAGGAAGGAATTATTAAATGTATCAAGTGCTGCTGATGTGTCAAGTAAAACAGATACTAAACCTTGGTCATTGGATTCAGCAATGTGGCTGTTCTTCTGTAAATGTATAGAGATGGCTCAGTGAGTTCAAGAGAAAAGGAAAGTTTCCTTTGTTGTGCAAAATCTTTTTAGTTAGTTGTAATCCAGTTTGTTTATTTTAGCTTTTGTTGCTCTTGGTTATCAGAGGAGGGTTAGGGGTGGGAAAAATAGGTGAAGGGGATTAAGAGGTACAAACTTCCAATTATAAAATAAATAAATAATGGGGAGGTGTCTCATCTCATCTTGCCTGAAGGGGATTGCCCCTGGGCATGTTCACCCTTGATTCGGTGAGGCCACATGACAACAACAGAATGTTAAGGGTAAAAGGTTTATACCAAGCTTTATTCTCACGGTGGCAGGTTGAGTGCTGGAATCATGTCTGTATCTGGGGCATTCACAATCTGTCTCTGTCTCTGCCCTTATATAATAACACTGAAAATAATAGTTCATTGCCAATGGGTGTGTAAGTATTAGCCTACGCAGGCCAACTGCATCAAGAAGTTTAGGTCAGATGAGGGTCTTGACCATAGGAACTTACATTTTCCCTATAGAAGGTAATATATATATGGGGAATATAGTCAATAATATTTTAATAACACTATATGGTGACAGAGGATAACTATGCTTATTTTGGGAATCATTTCATTATACATTTAAGTATTGAATCACTTTGATGTATACCTGAAACTAATGGGATATTGTATGCCAATAATACTTCAGTAAAAAGAAAGAGAAATGGGAGATGGGAGATGGAAAATCAGAGAATTAGGAAATGAATATATAGATAACCCTTTCAGAGAGTTTTTCTCTAAAGGGAGAGCAGAGGAATGGGTAGTCACTGGTGAGGCTGAGGGATTTAATTTAGTAAGGGATTTTTTGCAGATTGGATAACTCAGGTTTACTACCTCATGTTTGCTAGGTATTTGAGAATGATTTTGTATATATAGTGAAAAAATTGATGATATAGAGATGAAAGTGGCCCTGAGTATATGAGGAGTTGGATCCAAAGAATAAATGGTGGTGTGGGCCTCAAAAATAGTAATATAAAGGTTAATTCCTAGAGGAGGGAAAACAGAGTATGTGAGTACAGATGCAATTAAGTTGGTAGTTTTATAGAAGTAAGCTCTCTCTGATTCCCAGGCTAATATGAAAAAGGTCATCGAGTTAAAGTGATAAGAAGGAAGAGGTATTAACTATTTGAAAGAAGTCATCCAAGAAGATTTCTCAAGGTGCGAGCCCCAAATCAGCAGCATTTTCTGTCACCTAAAATGCAGAATTTCAGGTCCCATCCTCAATCTACTGAATCAGAATCTGTGTTTTTAACAAGATCCTCAGGTGATTTATATGCAGATTTAAGTTTGAGGGGCAGTGATGTAGAAAAAAGAGTGGGCGTTAAAGGATTAGGAAAATATGGTAGGATAGCTAGCAAGCACAGGGGCCTACTTGTGGTTAAAGATCATGAATATAAGATGACACCAATTAGCATAGTTACAAGTTTTTATTCAAAACACTTCACCAATGTGGGTGCAGATAGAGAGCAGCAGAGGGTTGTTTTAAGCAGAGTTGGGTTTTGTCAGGAGAGGCCAGAGTGATAAATAAACAAGAGAGTTAATGGTGATTTCAAGGGAGTGATGATTCTGATGATCCAGGATTTACGGTTGGGTAATGTAGGTAATGAGGACAAGGAGCTCCTGTGAACAGTGAAATGTGAAGGTCAAGGCATTGTTGTTCCCAGCCCTGGGGAGTTAAAGTACTGTTGGAGTTGGGGTTCGATGGAGTGAGCTAGGTTTTTCCTGGTTTCTTGCTAATTATCATTGAGGCTGAAGATGACACTTTACACAATTGCTTACTTTCCTCTTTGTCACTTAAAATCATTCTTCTTTACCTGGGCATTACTCCTTTTCTTACCACATTGAGTTTTTCCCCCCTCCTTCTTTGTAGCAGGATGATATCTTAGAGTATACCTCTGCCGGTAGCACCCATGGCTTTTTTCACTTGTACCCTCAGGGTGGTGGTACATCTCCAGTTTGACTCCAATAGGGATGATTCAGTGTCCTGGAAAGCAGTAGTGAAAAAAAAAAAAGAAAGAAAACTACTTAACAAGGGTCAGAAAGAAGATTGGAATGCATACTCGAAAAGGTTATGGCCAGTTTCCTGAAGCTAGATCAGATTTTCGTTCAGGACAAAAGAAGGAAAAGCTGAGTGACCTCTCAGAAGGAGAAGGATTGAAAAGGACCTTTAGTTAAAAGTAGCAGGCAGCTGTGTGGACAATTTCCCAGCTGTATGTTCTGCCTCTAGTTATAGTTCAGAAAAGATCAACTACCAACTATATCACCCTTAGTGCACATTTCAAACTACATGTTTTCTCCCAGTGTCTAAGAGCCTGGATTACCAGTCCAAGAAAAACTGCAGCAGACAAGTTAAACAGGTCAGGGAAATTTCATCCAAAACTTGAAATAGGGGTTAAGACTATTGCAATAGGGGAGAGATTGAACTCAGTTCTACCGAAATAAAAGGCAGGAGATTTTTAAGCACTGAGGTGAGGTGGTGGAAAGGTACCAGAGGACATTAGGGAGGAAATTGGTCAGTGTGAGGAGGCCATCCATGTTTGATAATTGGCACTTACTGAATTTAGGCTCCTACTCTCCCACTGAGCCTGGGAGATAGGGTCGCTGTCTTTCTTGGTGATTACACTTAGAACTTTTCTAAGGAAAGGAAAGTCAGAACTCTACAGTTAGGAAGAAACAGTCTAAATTTAGGCCATCTTAGAAATGGAAAATGTAAGGCCATTTTATTTTAACCCTTCCCTTCAAAACCCATCACCTACAGGTAACCTACCATGTAAGAAAGAGTATTAGACATGCATAAGCCATCTAACAGAAAAAGGGAAATAGAGCATCTTGTGTGTTGATAGTAAAGGGAAAGAGTCGCCTGTAGGTTGAAGTCGGACTGACAGAACCGGATGAAAATTGCTCAAGAACTCAATGACAGACATAGCACTTACACTAATCTCTACTTCCTATTGATACCGGGTTTGTATTTGTAGAGTCAAAGAATGAACTTTGCAAATGTTCAAGGTAGGCAAATAAGAGAAAAGCCTTTTTATTTAGAGAAAGCAAACATACAGAACTCCCAGCGCGTGCACTGGAAGGGGGACAAGAGCGCCCCTATCAGGATTTTGTCTAGTGGGGTTTACATCTCAGACTTAACCGAGTTGTCTGTATTCTATTGGTTCTCACTTGAATGCTGTCCATCCTTTAGACCAATAGCATTGAAAGTTGTCTATATTAAAATTAATTTAAAGATCCATTTTCTTCTGTTTCCTTCCTCTTCTTTCTCTCTCTCTCCTTTCCTTTAATAAAAATGCAGATATTGTTAGCTAAGCAAATTATAAGAACGGCAGCCTCCATTTGTCATGCATTTCACTTGACTTGTTACTCCTCTAAGTGCTTTTCAAAAACTTCATTAAATTTTTAAGGCCTCTTCAAAATAGATTGTTTCAGGTGAAGAAACTGAGGTTCACAGAGTTTATGTAACAATGTCAAGGCCATATGGATGGCTAGCTATAATTGGAAAGCAGCTATATGTGACTTCAAAGTGCATGAATGTATTGCTATTTCCTGATGCCTTACATGGCCCAACTATAGACAAGTGTTTACTATTTAGGTTCAAATATAAATAGAAAATATGGGCAAACCTCCAGAAAATTAGTATCAACACATAATGCTGTAAATCAGTATATCCCTCAAACATTCACAGTTAGAACCTTGGTTGTGTCCTTACAGATAAAATTTGTTTTTGTTGTCTGCTATACAATTGTTGTCATAATTGTTTTCATTGAAAATATTTTTAGGTGCTAATATCAAGTTGTAATGAAATGCATTCACAAAAATGTTAAAGGGAAACTACTAGAAATGAAACTATATACCTGTTATGGCTCTAATTTGTTCTCAGATCTTGTGCCCACTGAAACAAATAACTGAAAGGCAGAAACACAATAGGGAAGGGGGTGGAAGTTTTATTTGAATACACTACAAGGGATGAGGGGGCCAGAGTCAAGGAAAAGGCCCAAATTTTGGGGGGAAGGCTCTATTTATCATGTCCTGGCTGGGAGGCACCTCTTTGATTGACAGGGTGAGGTAATTTGATTGACAATTCTAGTTATACACCCACTTCTCTTGGTGTCTTTTCCCAAAATGCACCCAGAAAAGGCCAGGGCTGGGGATGGGGGGTGGGATATGGATGGGAGCTGGTCCCAATAGGCAAGGAAGTTATCTCCCTCAGAAGCCTTTGTTGTCTTAAAGTAGGACCCTTTAGCTGAGTAGTTTTTCCTTGAATCTTATCTTCCTTTTCCCTGGTTGCTCATGTCTAACTTTCTACCTAACATACCCATTTATTTAGCTTAAATGTCCGTTTTCAAAATGTCTAGCACTTTGCAACCATTTCTTTAGCGTCAGAAGTTACTTTTGCACTTATGGTTTTTGGTATAGGTTGATAAAATATTAAGAAGGTGGAGAAAAGGAAAGAGAAAAAAATAGAATTGCAAAGCAAAATAATTACATAATGCTTACTTCTGTGATAAAATTAACCATTTCAAGTTTGACAGAGAAGATGGCGTATGAGGAAAACTCTTTTTATCTAATATTGCAAAGCATCTCTAATCTTAGTTTTAAAACATGACATGTAATTTAAAATGGAGGTTAACTTAAACAAAAACTGTTCAGAGAGTGTATCAGTAGATTGAAAGCCTGGCTGAAAGCAATGTTATTAGGAAGAACAAAGGTATGCCAGAAAGGGCTTCATAAAGCCAAAAGCAAAGTACCTTTCAGATCAATCAGAAATCAAACTGTTTCCAAGCCTGTGCCAAAATTAATGCCAGTACAAGCACATGCTATGTGGTGGCAATTCTAATCGTTCCACTTTAAAATGAAAACTTGGAGATATGTTGATGTGAAGCACACTACCATGAGTTTTTAAATGCTTGAAGTTCTAGCATAAACTCTTCATTAGCAAATGAAAATATATAAAATAATGGAATGCTGAGGAGAGAATCAAAAACATGCCCAGAAGTACAAGCAAAACGGACAATAAAATGTAGACACCTCATTTACCTGGCATTGTCAGAGGAAGAATTCTTCCACCAAAATGAAATATTCAGATAATTGACATTTACTCCAATAAGTGCCTTATTTTGTTTTAACTTTTTTTATGGATATCATTCTAAAATGAATTACTTGCTTCTAGGCCTTATTAAACAAGAGGTATTGCGTATAATCTAACTGTTCTTTGATGGCCTGGAGTCAAACAGATAAATGTAATGGAAATACTTAGGCATCATGTTTAGATAGATTTAACAACACATCCCTCTAATTACTGACTTTGTGAGCTTGAATGACATATTCTCTGACCTCTCACATATTCCTATAATTGGAAGTTAAATACACATACCTTGTACAGTTATTGTGAGGATTAAAATTTTAAGATGTTTTAGATTACTGGCATATAGTATACACTAAAATATGTTAGTAATAATTTTACCATGACATGGTATACAGTTGATGGCCTTACAAGTTACTGCAATTTTTCAGAGGATATCAAATGAAGGTGAATAGAAAAAGATCTGAAGTGAACTGCCCATTTTTGATGGAACATATTTTTGAATATTAGAAGGGGAATGTGGGGTAAAATATAGTGCTAAATTTACTTAATGAAACAGAATTAACCAAATTGGGGAAAAGCAGAGAAGGAACATGAAGCTATAATGGCAAATAATGAGTGTTCTACCTAGGAATGTATGTTTTAAATGATAAAAATATTTGTATTTGGAAAAGTAAATCTTCTCTATCTCTCCATACCTTAGTAAAATTTGCCACAAACATACAAACACATTGCATGAATGCTGTAGAGTATGTTTTGTTTCAGGAGGGGTGTGTGTATGTGTAAGCACCTACTATGTTTCCAAATGTTGATCTTGATGCTCTAGACTTTTTAGAACTACACTTGTGAAAAAAACCATCCCTTTTCTTCAATTTCTTGAGAAGATTTTGCCTTTACTCAGCAGGTCCCTTCCTTTTGTCCATATTTAAATTATTTGGTAGGTTATATCACAGATCCTGGTTTGTATGTTATGACAACTTGTTTCAGGATAGCTTTTTTCCTTCTATTTTTCATTTTTTTTAGGTAGTTTTGGTGATTTTTGGAGAAGTAAGATGCTTTTAATATCCATATCATTAAATTGAAGTCTGATGCTATTAACTTCCACAAACTGTAACAGTAGTAAAAGAAAATCTGTCTTATTTTTCCTTAGGGTTGCATAGCAAATATCATTCAGGTTTCTCTTTCCTTTCTACAAGGAATGAGTGAGTTAAAATTAAAATTGAGGGTGAAAAAATGCAAGAGAACCCAACATTTGAAGTCAATCCAATAATATTATCTATGAGAAATAAGTATATTCCACAAGTTTTCATATCAGTGATCTATTTTTTCCATCAGTGATAAGAAACATATTATATTCCCTTCAGTACAGTAATTCCACAGCAAATTATATATGTTTGCCATATATTATCATACTATATTCATATTTATTATATTTTGTCACATTATATTATATCATAATACTAATTTATATGTATACTTATTTATATATAATATTTTATATATTATATAAAACAATGTGATATATATACTATAAATATTGGACTATAATGACAAATACCTATACATAGTAAACTTACAGAAATGTAAAGAAAAAAAATTCAGGTCAGACGTCTAATGGGACCCTTATAAATTTTAAAAGGAAACCAGAGATTGGAGTAACATGAAAAAGTGACAAAATAATAAACAAGGTCCTATAAAAGAAATGATTTTAAGAGAACAAAAGCCACTGATTGTACACATTTTCTTTTCTTTTAATGTTGGCTGCTTTTAAGAGGAAGTTACAAAATCTAGATGAGTCTTATTGGCTGCTAAAATCATGGAGAATAAAGTTAATGACATTTTAAGTTTTCATAATTACTTTATAATTATGTTTTCAATAAAGTACAAATTAATCAAGGTATATGCTAATTGCATGGAAAAGAAGGACTGCAAACATTTCTAAATGATTAATAAAATAAACTTTTTTTCCAATGTGTATTGTATGATACATCCTTTTATAATTTTATTTAACAAGGCTTTTTTACATATAATAAAAATGTGCTTTATTCATTTGATTGGAAGAGATGGCTGATCTGCTCTTACTAAATGAAATGTAGAAATTCAAGGAGTTGTTTCCTTTAGAAACCCTCTGTTAACTGTGGCATGTCAAAGAATGCTCACTGTGTCCAAGTGGGAATATTTTGTTTGAAGAGAGTCAAACTTGCAAAAGTACACTGTGAAAGATCTAATTAGAATGCGAACTTATGGGAAGGGACTAATAGGATAAAGCTTTCAAAATCAATCCAAGGCAAATTATAAATTTATATTAACTAATCAAGTCATGAAAATATGTTCCCATTGTTGGCATTTTAGGGAAACCAGTAGGAAGTGACAGCATCAGACTTTAGATCATAGTTAGAAAGTCTCTCTGTTCAATGAAGTTTTTACGTGTGCTATTAAAAGAAAAAACAATATTTTGTCCTGTTATTGCCTTCGATAGCTACCTTTTAAAGCAATTACAATAAGTAAAAAAACTGTATTTTATATTCATTCCATTTTTGATGCTCTTTATTTTTGTGTTCCTGAACTTACTCTATTATGCCTGAACAACTTGTTATAAATTACAGGCATACCTCTGAAATATTGTAGGTTTGGTGCTAGAGCACCATGATAAAACAAATATTTCAATAAAGTGAGTCAAATGAATTTTTTTGGATTCCCAGTGCATACAAAAGTTGTGTTTATACTATACTGTAGTCCATTAAGTGTGTAACAGCATTATGTCTAAAACTCAATGCACACACCTTAATTAAAAAATACTTTATTAATAAAAAATGCTAACCATCCTCTGAGCTTTTAGGGAGCCATAATCTTTTTGCCAGTGGAGGGTCCTCGGTGTTGATGGTTGATGACTGATCACGGTGGTGGTTGCTGAAAGTTGAGGTGGCTGTGGCAATTTTGTAAAATAAGACAATGAAGTTTGGCACATTGGTTGACTTTTCCTTTCCCTTTGTTGTCATTTCAACAATTTTCATAGCATCTTCACCAGGAGATGAGTCCATCTCAAGAAACCACTTTTTTTGCTTATCTATATGAAGCAACGCCTCATCCATTCAAGACTGATCATGAGATTGCAGCAATTCAGACACACCTTCATGCTCCACTTCTGATTCTTCTTCTTTTGCTATTTCCATCACATGTGCACTTATTTCCTCCACTGAAATCTTGAACCCCTCAAAGTCATCCATGACGACTGGAATCAACTTCTTCCTAACTCTTGTTAATGAACATTCTTTGACATGCCACAGTTAACAGAGAGTTTCTAAAGGAAACAACTCCTTGAATTTCTACATATTACTTAGTAAGAGCAGATTAGCCATCTCTTCCAATCAAATGAATAAAGCACACTTTTTATTATATGTAAAAAAGCCTTGTTAAATAAAACTATAAAAGGGTGTATCATACAATATACATTTGAAAATCTTGTTGATATTTTGACCTCCTTATGAATCATGAATATTCTGAATGACGTCTAGAATGGTGAATCCTTTCCAGAAAGTTTTCAATTTACTTTGCCCAGATCCATCAGAGCAATATATGGCAGCTGTAGTCTTACAAAATATATTTCTTAAATAAGACTTGAAAGTTGAAATGACTCCTTGATCCATAGTCTGCAGAATGGATGTTGTGCTAGCATGTATAAAAACAGCATTAATCTTGTACATCTCCATCAGAGTTCTTGGGTGACTAGGCTCATTGTCAATATGATGTAATATTTTGAAAGAAATCTTTTTTCTGAACAGTAAAAAGTGTGGGCTTAAAATATTCAGTAAGCCGTGTTGCAAATACATGTGCTATCATCCAGGTTGTGGTTACATTTATAAAGCACAGGCAGAGTAGATTTAGTATAATTCTTAAGGATTGTTGGAACAGTGAATTAGCATTGGCTTCAACTTAAAGTCACCAGCTGCATCAGCCCTTAGCAAGAGAGTCAGCCTGTCCTTTGAAGCTTTGAAGCCAGGCATTGACTTCTCTCCAGCTATGAAAGTCCTACATGGCATCTTCTTCCAACAGAAGGCTGTTTCATCTCCATTGAAAATCCATAGTTTAGTGTCTCCACCTCCATTAATTATTTTAGCTAGACATTCTAGATAACTTCCTGCAGCTTCTATATCAGTATTTGATGTTTCACCTTGCACTCTTCTGGAGATGATTTATTTCCTTAGAATTTATGAACCAACCTCTGTTAACTTTCAACTTTTCTTCTGCAGCTTCCTCACTTCTTTCAGCCTTCATAAAATTGAAGAGCGTTAACACCTTGCTCTGGATTAGGTTTTGGCTTAAGGGGATGTTATGGTGGTTTGATCTTCTATCGAGACTACTAAACCTTTCCCTGTATCAGTAATAAGTTTGTTTCACTTTCTTATCAATTGTGTGTTCACTGGAGGAGCACTTTTAATTTCCTTCAAGAACTTTTCCTTTGCATTCACAGTGTGGATGTTTGGCACAAGAGTCCTAGCTTTTGTCCTATGTTGGTTTCCACAAGGCTTTCTCACTAAGCTTAATCATTTCTGTCTTTTGATTTAAAGTGAAAGATGTATGGCTCTTCTTTCACTTGAACACTTACAAGTCACTGTAAGTTTATTAGTTGCCCTAAATTCAATATTATTGTGTGTCAGGAAATAGGGAGGCCTAAGGCAAGGGAGAGAGACAGGTACATGGCCAGTCAGTGGAGCACTCAGAACATACTCAACATTTATGGATTAAGTTCACCATTTTACATGGGTGTGGTTTGTGCACCCCAAAGCAATTACAACAGTGACATCAAAGATCACAGATCACAATAACAAATATAATGATGAAAAAAGTTGAAATATTGCAAGAAATACCAAAATGTGACACAGATATGTGAAGTGAGCAAATGCTATTGGAAAAATAATGGTACCAATGGACTTGCTCAATGTAGGGTTGCCACAAACTTTTAATTTGTAAAGAAACAGTATCTGTAAAGTACTGTCTCGCCACTGCGTTTCAGCCCTGGGGCAAGTTCACTCTGGATTTGGTGAGACTGAAGAATGACAATGGAATATTTATACCCAGTTTCATTCTAGTGGTGGAAGGTCAGAGTCTAGAATCCCATCTGCCTCAGGGTCAGTCTGCCTGTAGCAAGCTGCTCTCTGTCTCCAGGCCTCTCCACAGCCTCACAGCACTGAAGCACTAGGCAGAGCACTTTGTATTGAGTCAGTAATAATGGATTTCCCACATGTGCGCAAGCCTGTGCCTACAAGCGTTGTGCATATGCGGTGGGCAAGCAGACGAGGATCAAGTGAGAATCCTGGCCATGGAGCTCCCGTTTTCTCTACAAACGTTAAAGTGAAGTACAATAAAACAAGATATGCCTGTGTGTTATAGAGAGTTTTCCCGGTAATAAACTCTGCTGTTCCCCCCCCACCCTCTGCCAGTGCCCCAACCCAGTAAATCTTAGTTTCTTTTTCATCTTTAAAGATATTTTTTCTGGACATAGAATTTTCGGTTGACAACTTAAAAAAAAAACAGATCTTTAAAGCTCTCACTCCACTGTCTATTTATTTTTTTGCGTGCTTCCCCCTGAAATGTCAGCTATAATTCTTACCTTTTGCCTGGTATGTTAAGATGTCCTCCTTAACACCTGAATACCTCTGGTTGCCTTCAAGATTTTCACTTTATCTTTGGTTTGTTCAGTTTGAATATGATGTGCCTAGTTTGTTTGTTGTGCTGATATTTACTCTTTTCTCTGTGGCTTGGTATCTGTGGGTATCTTGGGTCTATAGTTTGGTGTTTGTCACTAATTTTGGAAATTTTGAAGCCATTATTTCTTCAAATACCACTTCTATTCTGTTCTCACTTTTCCTTCTGGTATTCCAGTTTCACAAATGCTACACCATTTGATATTATACCACAGAAAATGTATGCTCTGTTTTTTTTCCACCTTTTTTCTCTTTGCATATCAATTTGTATATTTCTTATTGCCCTATTTTCAAGTTTATTCATACATTCCTTAGCTGTTTGAGTCTATTGGTGACTCATCAAAGGCACTTTTCATTTCTGTCACTGATTTTAATTTCTAGTATTTCTATTTGATTTTTTCTGATAGATTTTATCTTTGTTTTTGAGTTATGTACCTGATCTATCATGTTTGACTATTTTCCATTAGAGCCTTCAGCATATTAATTATAGTTATTTTGAAATCTGTCTCAAAATGTCAATCTCTGTGTCATATCAGTCTGGTTCTGATGATTGTTTTGTATTTTCAGACTGTTTTATTCCTTGCTGTTTGGCATCTTTTGTGATTTTTTGGTTGAAAGCCGGACATGTTATATAGAGCAATAGATACTGAGGTAATAGGCCTGTAAAGTGAGTATATATGTTAATCTTGTCAGAAGCTGCGCTGTGTTTGCAGTATATTGTTGCTGTGGGCACCAGAGGGTTCAGATTCCTCTAGTGACCTTGTTTTTTCTCTACTCTTGGCTTCAGGTCTCCCAGCTTGAGATGCCCTTCAGAGAGAATCTGTCTCCTGCAGATCTCCCAGCTGTAATCCACTGGCATTATTTCTATTTGTTAGTGTGCTGATAGGGTGCAGGGCAGGGAGGCATATTCCAATGTACTGAGTAAGTCTTAGTCTTTGCAGTGCACAGTAAACTTGTGTCTTGGAAGTATTGAGACAGGGACCATGGGTGCAGTCAGAGTAGGGTGAGGGCCTCTGGAAAAAGCAGGGCGGGATATTTACAGTCAGCAATATAACAATGGGCAAAGAAGTCCCTTTTGAAACTCTGTATTAAGCATTTTGCAGAGTCAAGGTCACACTAATCTTCTAAGATCAAGATGCCAGACTAAGAATATAGACATCTTCAGTAGGGTCAGTTAAAAGTCAAAAGGCCAGGAGCAACGTGGCCTAGAATGATTGAGTGGTTTTACAAATAGGGAAGGGTATCACAGCATAACCCGTGACTTTACTGTAAACAGCCCTGCCCACCTTGAAGGCAGGGCAGATGGTACAAGTCCACACCCCTAAGCCTTTTTTTCATGTTCTGGAAAAATTCTCATTTGCCTATAAAAACCCCTAGACAATGCACCACCCCAGGACTCCCCTGTCCCCTCCTGGCGTGAGCCGGGAGCTCTGTCCTTTCACTTTATCTCTAAATAAAAGTCTGTACCTTGCTCTCCTACCTTGCCTGTTTGCTAAGCTCATTCTTCGGCTTCGTGAACAAGAACCCTGACATCATCTTGATCTTCACAAATGTGTCTGTCATCGCTCCATAGGTATAGTTTTTTCATTTCTCAGGTGCAGTGAGTGTCTTCCAGTATTCTCAGTCTAGGTCCCTGAGGTATTCTCTGCAGGTTAAGACATATTTTTTTCTTTTAGATGAGTCTGTGTTATGGGCTAAATTGTGTCCCCCCACCAAAATTGGTATGCTGAAGCTCTAAATTCCAGTATCTCAGAATGTGGCTAAATTTGGAGATACGGCCCAAAGAAGTGATTAAGTTAAGATCAGGCTGTTAAGCATGGGCCTAAATCTAATATGACTGGTGTCTTTATATTAAGAGGAAATAAAGTGACATCAGGGATACATATGCATGTGTTAGAGTAGGCAGTTAAATAGATATGAGCAAGAAGAGAGAAAGGAAGATGGCAGATTACCCAGTCTCCACTCAAAGACTGCTCTGTCTCCCATAGACCAGCCCCTTTTAACCCCTTTTTTAGTTTAACACAGACTAATAAGCAAAATATATAAGTCACAGAGACTTTGCTAATTTTAGAGCATGCCCATTTAAAGAAAACCTTGTCAGCTAGTGACCCTGAAGCCACTATAACATCATTGTAATATCATTTATGTTGTAGTTTTAGATGCTTCCAACCCCGTAAGTGTTGCTTAGGCACTCATGAGAAGATGACAGACAAATATGTGCAAAGAAGTTGAAAAGAAGGAACCAAGGCAGATCCAAATGGTAATGTGATAATGACAAAATAGGAGGGAAGAAATCAAATAAACCCCATAAAAAATACACTGGAGAACTCAGTGAGCTGCTACCCACCCTCAGGATCAACCCACTCCTCTGTCTCCAGAGTGTACTTTCCTTTCTCTTTGCTCAAGAAAAAAACCCTTTGCAGCTTTAACTCTCTATCAAGTCCCTTAACTGAATTCTTCTCTTCAAGAAGACAAGAACCAAAAAATTCCACAACCCTCTGCCCTGTAACACATGGAGAAAAGACCATTTGAGGACACAGCAACAAGGTAGCCATCTATAAGCCAAGGAGAGAGACCTCAGAAGAAATTATCCTTTTTGATACCTTCATCTTGGACTTCTAGCCTCTGGAATTAAAAAAAATTATATTTTGCTGGTGCCCCTCAGGCTATGTTTTTTTTTTATGGCAGTGCCAGCAAGCCAATAAAAACAGAGAGTTGGGCTGGGTGGAATTTCCTTCCTCCAACCGAGATGGAATTTTGGATGTGTCCTCAGGGTCTATTCTTCATCTTGATCAGAAAAGGAAAAATATGTAAAGGGTGAGATTTCCCTATAAAGGGTGGGTATTTCATCTCCAAGAGATTTTCACTCTCTCACTAGCTCCTGTCAGATTATATGGTGTCCAGGTGTTTCTTCCCCAGGTAAGCAAATCCTCAGCTACTTTCTCTCCTTGCAAGTGTCTCTCTTCAGGATGACTGTCTGGTGACATGTGTTTTTTGACGGTTTCATAAAATGTCATTCATTTGCTGCATGTCCAGTTTTTATCTTATCATAAGGTTGGAAGCTTTTCTTTTTAGTTCATTACATCTCTAATTTAAAACTGGAGGTCATGTTAGGATATTTTAAAACCTTATAAATATTACATAAGTAATTATCACTTATTGCCACAAATAGAATCTTCGTCTGAGTGTAGTCTAATACTGTGGAGTAATATATAATGTATGTGGTGAATATTTAATATTTTTTCAATATCTAGAATCTACTTCTTACCACACCCAGTATCATTTAGAGAAATTTCTTTTTTCCCTTCTGTGTCCACTAACCAATGGCATGTTACCGAGGCTAGACTAATTTATTGCAACTTCCTGAAATTGGATCATGAGCAGAAGGACAATAAGACTAAAAATGGTTTGATTTCTAGTCATTCCAAGGGTATAACAATGACTGTAATCATCTTGCCACAGGAAGGTTATTTTATTTCTACTTTCTATGTTCTTGAGCTATCTGTTTCTGTAATTTTAAATCTGATTTTCTGGCGTCCCTTAAATTCTGTGTTTCAAATGTTTTCACAGTGGAATCCACTTTACTTGATTTGGACAGAATGAGTTTCTACTCCTTGCAATCAAATAATCCCAAGTGAAAATCATAACAGAAGATGCTTCTTTCTGGCTTATTTGATTATAAATGAAAGTTTAGATTTTCAACACATTTGTTTATATATTTTAGTGACCTCACTATGGTTTTTGAATCTGTGTAGGTTTGCATTATCCTTAAAGCTTGTTTTTTGAGACAAAATATTAAGGAGTTGCAATAATTAATCTGTGAAGTGATTCAAGCATGGGCACACTCAGCAGGGGTGGCTGAAACTGGGACAGGTGTTAAGCAGTTCAGCCAAATGTACAGTTGGTTGGAACACAACAATCATCTGAGTTGATTGTGAGCGTTAGGTACACATAAGCTGTTAACTTTCCCCGTAGGAGTTCTCCTACTTTCTTAATATGTCCTAGATATTTGACTCTGTGAGCCACTCTTATCTCAAGGGTAGCACTGATGACACACAATAGAAGATGTTGCAATAACTCATGCATGCGGCTAGTGAATATTTAGCCAAGAGACAGATAAGTTTTATGCTAGGGTAAATAGTTCTTACTATTTATATATATTATTTTCATATAAAGAAGATAAATCCTTTATAGGGAATCTTTTTTAAAAATGTTCATATCAAAAGAGAATATACTGCTTATCAAAAACAAGGATTCGAAATGAAAAGGAAGAAGCAAAACCATTACTGATAGGCTAACAATTGACCCTGTTCATATTTGTAGCGTTAATTATATTGCAACATAACTTTGGTCTAAAGAGTCACAGTTTTCATTTGGTCATGTGTATTTCAATGTAGTAATATACATTTTATATGTGCCTTCTCAGTCCTAACATGAGTCTGGCATATAAAAACTTCATAGTATCATTTTTAAGGAATAAATGATTGGATAATGCTACAAACTAAAGCGAAGTATTCAAAGCTTTACTGCCTTAGCACTTTATTTTTTATATGTGTAAGGTTGTTGGTACAAAGTGTTTAAAAGGAGGGGCAGTGAAAAATCGCATCCTTGTACTTTCCTTTCCCTTCATAACTGGTCTACGTCTCCAGGTGTCAGCCTCTAAGAATTATAGATAGGAAACTAAAAAAGTATCTAGACAATTCAGCTTAAATAGAATTTGACCTAAAGTAGCTATTTAAATGTAGTTAAAGAAAATTATGATAGATTTATAATGCTCCCCTCCCACGATATCCACATCTGATACCAGTCTCTGAATATGTTTCCTTACATGACAAAAGGGATTTTGCAGATGTGATTAAATTAAAGATCTTGAGGTGGAAGGATTATCCTGGATTATACAATTGGGCCCAGTGGAATCACACATGTCCTTGGGAAAGGGAGACAGGAAGGTTGGAGAGGGCCAAAAGAGTGATGAAGGAGGCAGAGTCTGGAGTGATGCACTCTGCAGATAGAAGATGGGAGGGCCATGAGCCAAGGAATTCTGGAATCCAGGGAAGTCAAGGAAACAGATGCTCCTCTGGTGCCTCGAAAAGCAATGTAACCCTTCTGACTTTTGATTTTTAGCTTCACAAATTGGTTTGGGATATCTGAGCTCTAGAACTGTAAGATAATAAATATGAGTTGTTTTATGCCACAAAGTCTGTGGTAATTTGTTATACCAGCAATAGGAAACTAATTCAGAAATAGTCTGTGATATCAATACTAAGTGTTTTTTATAGTTCCTATTCAGTACTCTGTGCAAAATAGTACTGTCATTTACTTGAGAACATTGAAATGAGACCAATATTTAATTGTGATTTTATAATTACTGTCTTTTTACAATAGTCGATATGTCAATCTTTAAGGTAAAACTAGGTAAATAACAGTTTTGGTCACTGGACTAAAAAAATACCTTAGAAGTTTCTCAAGAAAATATTGCTTATTGTAGTCAAATAAGTTGCATATTAAACAGCTGTGGAAAATTAGATTGGTTGCATTTTTTGTCTCTCATTCAAGGATAATAAAGTCAGAAGTTCAGACTGTTCCTAGAAATTAGTCCTACAGTTTTCCCTGCTGAGAAAGTTATATACAATGAATACAAGCACAATTCAAATTAAAGACCCACATTATTCATAAAGCCAAACACGATAACATGTATTATAAAGCTAAATTAGCGAATGTGATTTATGCAGCAAACCTCACCATATTCTCTTTCTTATTCTGTAGCTATCTTGTTCTTCCTTTTTTTCAGGCTCCTAAACTTACTACTTAGAGTGAAGTCTACATTCCCACAAGCCCAACCTTGCCCAATGAATTTCTAGTAGGCTTTATTGGCCAGCCAAGAATCACCAGTTATCTGAGGAAAACAACAAATGTGATAGAAAAAAAAAATTAATGAAAAGAAGGCCTTTGGAGGAAAAAGTCAATGCAGAAGGCAGAAATGAACATAAAATATATGATTAACGAGCACAGAAAAATTGAGGGTAGTATGTGCCAGCAACAAGGACAAGATATGATAAAGGTGAAATTGAGAGAATAAAAAATACTAGGAATGGAAAATGGAAAAACCAGAAGTACAGTATTCAGCATTTATTCATCAATTATTCAACAATATTCATGGACTCTTATTATGGCACAGACTGTTCTCAACAGTAGGATACATCAGTGAACAACATAAGTGAAGGTGTTTACTTCATGGAGTTTATATTTCAGCAAGAGGAGTCAGACTTTGAAAACATATTTGAGGAAATGTCCAAGAAAACATAACTACAGTAACAAAATCCATTGGAATATGGGAAATTAATGATAAGAAAATTATGGATCAATCAAGGAATTTCAATAACCATCTAACAGGAATTCTAGTAAAAACCAAATAGGCACTATGGAGGTCAGAACAATATCACACCCTCCAGGCCTCACTGCATTCCCATGCCACCAGTTACTGTAGTCTGCTCTCAGCCTTACTCTGCCAGGCTCTCTGTCATTTGCCCAGTGACTGAAGACCGATGCCAGCCTGGCCAAACCCACAGTATTCTCAGTTATCTGGTGGGTTGACCTATACCTTCTCCAAGGAGGTTTAAACCCCTTCCAAGTTTGTCCTTCACTCACATGGTACCATATAGTCTTCTTATATGTTGTAGTTACTTTTTTATATAGTTACAACTTATATATATTTAACTTTTATTTAAATTTTGTAGAGTTTCTACCTCCTGATAGGACTCAGATTATTATACCAGCTTAAATTAGCAATCAAGTGTGAGGGTAAAGTAAAGGCATATTCAGCCATTCAAAATCTCCAAATCCCTCAAATGCAAACTTTTATTTTGGGAGATTCTAGGATAGGTAAATGAGGGACTAAACCAAGAGAGAGGAAAACTTGAACTTCCGGAAATAATGGCTTCAATGCAGGGGCAAGTGGAAGAAATTTCCAGGATGATAGTGAAGGAAAGTCCTAAAATCTATTGTAGCATGCCTAGAGAACAACCGAATGGAAGAGTAGGACAAAAGGTTCCAGGAGGGATGTTTGAACAACAAAAACAAAATCTGTTATATTGGCTTCTGTGTTTAATTGTATTAAGAGGAGTTGTTAGGAGTTCATTCTCAGAGCATAGGCAAGAATTAACAATAGGAATATAGATTATTAAGAGGGAAGGTAATTACTAACTCCAGGTAAAAGTAAAGAAATAAAATAATAACACTCTCTGTGGCTGAGCTGTAAACAATATTTATGGACTATTTATCATGAGGATGCCAAATCTTAATTTAATCAAAAATCTTATCAAGTCACTGAGAAACAGGGATGGGTGACTATGTTAGGGTTGGGAGAAGTTCAAAGAGAAAAGTAAACACTTTTCCACAGTAGACATTGAGTCAAATTTAAAAATTAAGATAGCAGTAAAAACATGATTTCTAGAAATAAGAAAGTAAAAAGACCTAATATGTTTAAAAATTAGGTGAGGTAAGGATATAATGTGAATAGATATTTTCACTCCATACTTTATATTTTAAGCTAGGTACATGAATTGCTTTGGGTAGAATATGATTCTGATTTGGGGAAATCTTTGGGATATTAGACATCCAGGTGAAGATATCCAGATGTAGATCAATTGCATACTACCCCATTTTCATCCCCATCTTTAGATATTAACCATTTAAATATCAGTAATATATTAAATTTTATCTGTAATACTTAAAAAAATATTTTCATATGAATTATCACATTTTATTCTGCTATGAAGTACAGAAGCAGGGATCACTCTACCTGAGCTAGGATTATGTATATTTATGTATATAATATATATAAATTATATTACATATATAAATGTAAACAGTATACTGTATCTATATACTGTATCTCTGTCTATGTAAAATCTAGGAAAGGTTGTGCACATTGAAAACACTAAGTTTTCAGGAAAAACTGAGGTCTTCAAGTAATAAATGAGTAATAAACAGTAGATGTTGCACAAGATTATGTGAACATACAGAACGATGGTTAGAAACAATATATGTTTAAGTAGGAATTGTAAAGAAGTTGGCTTTGCACCATTAGTCAAATGAACCTGAATTATTTTGATTTTTATAAAAAGTATTGACCATAGTCAATATCAACTCATTACTAACCTCAAAGAATTTAGAGTGAAACGTAGAGTTTAAAAAAATTGACAGTGATAAGATCAAGTAATTTTTATGTTCCAAGTACTGTGTTAAGTGCTTTGTATTCATTGCCTCCCTCCGTATAGCATCTACCGTAGGAGCTAGGCTCCATTATAATTCCCTGTTTACAGAGGATGGAGCCAGGGTTTACAGTGACTAACTAAAATGCCCAAGGTGTCACAGAGCTTGTAAGTGCTGGCGCAGGTATTCAAACCAAGGCAGCCAGGGTCTAGAGACAATGTTCATAATAATTATACTTTTTAAAAATAAAAGTTAAGAAAAAATTGATAACATCATGAAGAATTTTGTTTAGAGGGTAAATATATATATATATATATATATATATATATATATATATATATATATATATATATCATTTGAGCTCCTAAAAAAGAAAACACTGTGAATAGAATACTTAGGGCACTTGTATAATACCATCTTAAGAAAGGTAAAGGTAATCATAACAGTGATTCAAGGAAGCTGCCCATATGGGAGGAGCCTTCTGGATGAAGAGTTATCTTTAGAAGCTTAACAGTAAGGTGGTTGATACAGGTGTTTAGATTATAGAACTTGGTACAAGAGAGCTTGTGTTTGAAACCTAGCTCCACAATTTACAAACTCTGTGACCTAGGGCTAGTTTTTAAACTAACTTTGGGGTTCTTACTGGTTAAATGGAGGTATTAATAGTATCTCCTTCATGGACTTAACTATATAATCATTGCTATATATATAATATGCCGAGGATAGTCTGGAACTGAATAGGCACAATTATAGCAGTTAGATACTGCTAACATCTTCATCTCATCATCATCATCTTCATCACTACCAATATCATATTTACATTTTTAGATAATTAATCCATTGGTGAAAAAGTGTAAAGTATTTAAATTATAAAGGATAACATGCAGCAGACAGTTAAGGAGATGGTTTTATTCAGATTACAGTATTAAGGAAATGTTCATTAACAGGGAATGTGTCAAATAAAAGGAAGGTTATCTGGGTTTTATAGAGGCAAGTAAACAAGCAAGTCTTCTGTGAGTTTTACGCAGATCATGATAAGGACTGACATGCCAATCCTCCCTTTTGTTTAAGACAAATGTTCATTGATGAACAACCCTGAATTGATGATAAACCTCCTGAATGAGGTATAAGAAACAGTCTTTGGAGAACTCTAATTTGTATTTCTTTTTCTGTAAAACTAGTTCAACCATCTGTTGGGTGATTCAAAGTTGAAACAGTTTGTGGTGCAAAGGTTTGTCATCCTGGAGATCAGGCATCTTACAAGAGGAACACCTAAAATTTAAAAATGAAATATTAATATAGAACTAAATTAAAGAGTCTGGTGTTGAACTCTGAGATTAACCAGTCTAGTGGATACCTAAAGTTTGTTAGAGGTTATGCAACACTGCTTGTTGTGTTCTTGAAGCTCTTGAGCTAGAAAACTGGTATTCTCAGTGATGTGGATGACAGTCTTAGGAACTGTTTGCAAATATGACCCAAGTATTTTGCAAGACTTCCTTATGGCCCAGAGAGCAGCTTGTCCAGTAAGATTTCTGACTCACCCTTGGTCTGTTGCAGTGGTGAATCTTTGGATATTCATATCAAGTAGCCAGGCTTCTTGAAGTTTGTAGAGCTTCAGTTCCTGAGGAAAAGTGCCACCCCCAAGGCAATCTAGAGTCATGACAAAGATCTGGACAGGCATGTTTTACCTCTCTGTGACACGAAGTCAGACAGAAGGGAGAAAGATTGGAAAAAAAGTTTAGAGGATTGTAGACAGATTAGAGAAACTTGATAAAATTGAAAATATGTTAGGGACTGACAATTTGGACAAGATAATTGAGTCAGTCCAATTTACTGGTAGGTAATAGTGACCTCATTAGATTTGGTTGGATTATTTACAAAGGGAAAGCAAGAACAATAATTTTTACCATATTGGCCTTCTTAAATTTGCTTTGCTGGCTGGATGTTTTCATTAAAAAAATCTTAGATTGCATCATTTCACTCCCAGACCAGCACTGCTCAGAGCGAAGAGTGTTCACCCAGGGGAAAAGGGAGAGAGGTGAGTGAACTGCTTCCCCAGCTTTTCTGGGCTCTGCATGCAGGATTCGCTTTAGTTTCACCCCACCCATAGATCAGCAAAGCTGAGATGTCTAGAGATGGGTAGGAACAAGGAAGAAGGCAGAGACTACCAATATAAGCCATGTGGCGTGAGTGATCATGGTTCCCAGTGGTCTGCTCTGCAGAGAATCCCAGCAGCCCGCACCACTGAGCATTGCTCTAGCCCTTGTGGACGCTGCAGACCCCCGCGTTCATCACCAAGAACTCCCTCATAGACCATACAAGTCGGCTTTTGCCACTGAGGAAACCATCATTCAGTACAGCCATTCCGGACGCTCTGCAGATTTCGCTGTTGAGGTTTTCAATCCACAGGTTTTCACATTAGAAGAGACCAGCTGCCCAAGGCCCTACTGCTTACCCCTTTCTCCTACCACCCACTTACTGCTGGAGCCCAGGATCCTCTGAAGACAGCCCTGGGGGCCTCTATGGCTGCGCAGGCGCAACACACAAGCCTGCAGCCGACCACCACTGTGCGCATGCCCGAAGCTTGCCTCTGCAGCCACACCGCTGCGCCGGAGCACAGCTTCAGGACGAAAGCAGTTGAAAGTCTTTGCTTACCCAAGTCAGACCCTGAAGTCTGGAAGAGGCAAGTGCTTCTTCAAATGGGTAGACACCCATGCAGAGCTACAGGGATCATGAAGAAGCAGGGCAACATGACATAACCAAAGGAACACCATAAACTGACGTAAGTGACTCCAAAGAAATAGAGAACCATGATTTGCCTGACAAAAAATTCAAAATAAATGTCCTAAAGACGCTCAGCTTTTAGAAAACAGATAAACAATTTATGAAACCAGGAAAATAATTAAGAATTAAGCTTGGCGGAATGGAGCAAAACATGGAGACTTTAGTGGAGACTAAATGCACAAAAAGGATTTTGGAGAAATAGGCTTGGCTGGAGATGGCAAGGAACAATGAAGATGTGTGGCAGTATCGCTGTCAGCCACGCAGTGGGTGCTATCATGGTTCCAGGTGGCCTGCTCTGCAGAGGACCTCCACAGGCCCCACTTCACAGCACAGGCCTCCACAGTTTGTGGGTATGGACGCTGGCAGCTGCAGAAGACAATGGCAGATTTTGCGTGTTAGGTAACCAAGAGCCATGGTGGTAGAACCATAACACCTAAGATACACAGATGCTGCAAAAGCGGTTCTAAGAAGGAAATATATAGCAATGAATGCCGATATTAAGAAAAAGATCGAACTGGGGGCTGGGGAGGATGATACTGCATATTTATTCTGAGCAGGGCAGAATACAGAAGGATTCTATTCAGAAACTGCTATGCACTTTACATGGATTACCTAATTTAATATTCACCACAACTCTGTGAGGTAGGTGTCTACCATTTTATAGATGAAGATATTGAGAACCAGAGATATTGAGGAAGTTGTCCAAGGGCTCATAGCTAATTGCAATTTTTTAAAAGTTTTAATATGCAGTATAGTTATTTGTTGAAAAAAGTCTTTCTTTTTCAGTCATGTTCACAATTGAAAATGGTTCTAAGTGTGTTTGCCTACAGTAAACCAGGGGTTCTTAGTTTGAAATTTTAAAACAGGCTTGTATAAATAAAGCTAAGTATTAAACATTAAAATTGTTGGGCAGGATTAACCTATAAAATGCAGTAACTTTGGATAAGATTATAGAACACTTAGTTTCAACTTAATTATCTAGAATCCTCTCTACTCTAAATTTTTTTTGAAAAAATTAAAATTTACAGGAAGGTTGAAACAATGGTACAATAAATATCTATTTATTTTAACCTAGAATTAATGTGAACATGGATGTTTGCATTGCTTTAATCCCTTCTTCTCTCTCCTTCCCTTCTTTCTTTCTCTCTGAAATATCCATTTTTTTCTGAATCATAAGTAGTCCAGACATCATAATACTATGCTTAAAAATTCTAAGAATTCACCAAATAAGTTTTATTCAGCTTTATTGGGGTATAATTGACAAATGAAATTATAGGATTTTTTCTTTTAAAGGAAGCAAAAGGACTGAAATAAACAACTAACAGTAAGCCTGAGTCCATCAATAGATAAATGGATAAGGAAAATACACAAACACACACACACACACGTGTATATATGTATAAACGTATATACACATAGATGTATACATGTAAAAATATGTACATGTAAAGTGGAATATTATTGTCATAAAAAAAGAAATCCTGACATTATAACAACATGGATGAACCTGTACAGCAATATGATACGTGAAATAAGTCAGAGAGAGACAGGTACTCTATGACTTCATTTATATGTAGAATCTAAAAAAAGTCAAACTCATAGAAACAGAGAGTAGAATGGTGGTCGCCAGGGACTGGGGGGTGAGAGAACTGGGGAGATAATTGGTTAGAGTACAGACTTCTAGTTATGAGTTTGGGGATTTAAGGTACAGCCTGGTGACTATAGTTGACACTACTATATATCCTTGAAAGTTGTTACAAGAGTAGAGTTTCAATACCTCACTGTAACAGCAAAAGCAAAATGGCAATTATATGAGGTGAAGGAAGATAAAAGCATATTTACAATAAAGTTTTTATACCCTTTGGCTTTAAAATCAATATTGTTCTAGAGATTGGTTGCGAACCAATGTGATAGTCAACACCACTGAACTGTACACTAAAAATGGTAATTTGGTAAGCTTTATGTTATACGTATTTCACTACAATGAAAAAACATTTTTTAATTTGAAGAAGAGGAAAGAAAAAAAGAAATAGACCTAGAGTTGCTGGCTCTGTGGATGGAGGAAGGTGGTCACCAGCCAAGGAATGAAGCAACGTGGGTGGCTTTGAGAGCTCGAAAAGGTAAGGAAATGTAATTTTCTCTAGAGCCTTCAGAAAGGAATGTAGACCTGCTGATACCTTGATTTTAGCCCAAGAAAATCTGTTTTAGACTTCTGAACTATGGAACTGTAAGTAAAATATCTATATTGTTTTAAAACCCCAAATTCATGATAATTTGTTACAACGAGTGCCTCTTTTTTAATAGTCTCTCAGATATACAGAGTTCCAGGGCTTGACAGAAAGAGATCTTCTTTATTCATCTTTATGGCTGGGAATCTTGTAAGACAAGTACCAGGGCAGTTTTCCCAAGAGGTCTTTGTGATCATTGGCTCCAAAATATCAACTGTAGTTCCCTTAAACGTGTCTGATTACATCTGATTGATTGAGCATATCAAATATGGTATCCCAGGCAAGGTCTTGGTTGAATGTATTTTCAATTATGTCCTATTAACAATAGTTATGAGTTCTTATTGAATAAGGATTCTTATTGAAACTATTTAATCAGATTTACACAAAAATAAGCATACTCAATAAGATTTTTTGAATTCTGAAAGATCAAGCTAGAAGAAAAGAATTTATACATGTTTCATTGCAGTTTACAAAGGCATAATATACTAAGTTATTATGAATTGTAGTTATGTTAAGAGAAAAGGTAGATTCCTTATATACTTAGAAAACTAGCATGTTAAACCATCAAAAAGATTTCAAATTTAATCTATAATCATCTCCCATCAATTCACTTAGTCTTATACAGTCAATCCTTTTTGTGTAACCTTGGGTTAAAGCACCTCATGAACTCAACTGTATCTTAGTTAGAGTTTTAGAAATTCTGACTCAGTCCAATGGAATGACCCTAAAGCTCTTCAAATACTGCTGTCAGAAGGCTGTACCAAGATGTACCTTGCATAGTCCTTTTCCATGGATCTCTGACATAGTCCTTTGTTAAAGATGAAACATTCTGGCTTGTAGCTAATTGCAAGTGCTTTCAGGGCAACATTGGAATTAAAAAAAAACTATTTACAGATGACAAAAGACTTAAAAAGGCTGTGGTTAACTTAATACTGATAATTTTCAAAGCTGAAAGATCAAATGAGAATTATTAAAAGAATAATACAACTGAAAAAGAAATTTGGTTGTTTCTGTGGTATGCAAAACAAGACAAAAGTCAATCCCCTAATTTTTTTGGACAAAATATTTATAAACATAATACTTAAGGCTATTTTTAGAAATAGTACATATTACATTTAATTTACAAAAGTGAAAAAATATCTACAGAGAAAAAACTTCAGATATAACATAAATATACTGACATAATGTACCATGAATATACAATGCATATAGTTATAACACACCAAGAATATATATGAAAACTATATTTGGGTCTGAAGAGGTCCTAAACATCTGTATATTAATACAGCTCCATAGTTAAGTGATATGAATCTTCAGTTGAAAACTAATGGTATAGAAGATGCTATATTTAAATTAAAGATATAACCAGGTTAACCTTTTAAAAATTAACTGAATTTGTAATTGAAAACACTATACTTTGTCTAATGAGACAGACCAGCCACAAGAGTAATAAATAGAAACGTATCATGGACAGCAAGGGCAATGGCAGATCTCTAGGAACTTCGCATATACCATACATTTTCTATAATAAATATATTAATAATGCTTTATTAATACAATTTAACCCAAGGAACTCTAAGTATCTCTTCTGATTTGATGCCTGTTTCCATGCAACTCACCTGTAATAACATATTAAGGGAACTAATTATTTCTGGCACCCTTCTTTTTAAAAAGAAAGAACAGATCCTTTTTGATTCTCCAGGATTTTTTAGAGCAGTTTCAGAATTATAGAAAAATTGAACAGGAAGTACAGAGTTCCCATATATTCCTTCTCTTCATCCTTCTGTTTCCCTTATATTTTCACTGGTGTGATATATTTGTTACAACTGATAAACCAACATTGATACATTATTATTGACTAAAACCCATAGTTTACAGTAAGTTCATTGTGTTGTACAGTTCTACAGGTTTTGCCAAATGCAAAATGTCACATATCAGCCATTACAGTATCAGACAGGATAGTTTCCCTGCCTTAAAAATGCCTTGTGCTTCACCTGTTTATCCCTCCTCCTGAGCACTCTTTCCTACGCAGCCCATGACAACCACTGATTTTTTTTATTGTCTGTGTAGTTTTGCTTTTTCCAGAATTTAATATAGTTGCAATTAAGCACTATGTAGTCTTTTAGACTGGCTTCTTTCACTTAATAATATGTATTTAAGGTTTCTTCATGTCCTTTTGGGGCTTGATGGCAACTCATTTCTTTTTATTGCTGAATAATAATCCATCAAATAAATGTTCCATGGTATTATTGTCGTTCCTAATTTTTTCACCTGTTGAAGGACATCTTGATTTATTCCACTTTTTGTCAGTTATGAAAACCTGCTGTAAACATTTGTGTGCAGATTTTTGTGTAGATAAGAGTTTTCAACTCCTTTAGATAAATAACAAAATAATGCAAATGCTTTATCATATGGTAAGAGTATGCTTAGTTTTGTAAAAAACTTCTAAACTATTTCCACGTGGCTGCACCATTTTGCATTCCCACCAGCAATGATGTGATTTCTTTTTGTTACACATCTTTGTCAGCATTTGGTCTTGTCCAGTTTTGGATTTTAGTCATTCTAATAGGTAAGTGGTGATATTTCCTTTTTATTTTAATTATTAATTCCCTAATGATATATAATGTTTAGCATATTTTTATATGCTTATAAGCTATCCATATATCTTCTTTGTTGAGTTGTCCATTGAGGTCTTTTGCCCACTTTTTCATTGGATTGTTTGTTTTCTTAATTTTGAGTTTTAAGGTTTCTTTTTATATTTAGGGTACAAGTCTATTATCTGGTATGTTTTTCACAAATATTTTCTCCAATTCTGTGGCCTATGTTTTTTTTCTGGTATCACTATCTTTCACAGTGCAGAAGTTTTTAATTTGAATGAAGTCAAACTCATTGATTCTTTCATGGACCATGCACTTGTTATATCTAAAAAAGTCACTGACAAACCCAGGGTCATCTAGATTTTCTCCTATATCATCCTTTAAAAGTTTTATAATTTACATTTTATGTTTAGGCCTGTGATCCATTTTGAGTTAATTTTTGTAGAAGTGTAAGGTCATTGTCTAGATTCATTGTTTTTTTTGCAAGTAGATGTCCAGTTGTTTAAAATAGGTATCAGTTGTTCCATTTGTTAAAAAGACTTCCTTTCTCTGATTGTATTTGCTCCTTTGTCAAAGATCAGTTTAGTATATTTGTTTGGATCTATTTCTGGTTCTCTATTCTGTTCCATTGATCCATTGCCTCTTCTTTTGCCAATATTGCACTGTCTTGATTACTGTAGTTTTTTGTGTGCATGTCTGATTTTTTTCACTATGCTAAAATGTTCTTGATAATTAAAACAAGATTTCCCAGGGAACTAAGAATAACATATGTGTGACAGAGTAGATTTCTGTAAATTTGATTAGCACTTGTGAAGTATGGAATGAGAACAAATTATCACTAGAAATAACTGTAAAAAGACAGACTCTAAAAAATGGAGAAATTGTCTAAGGAAAAAGTCATCCGAATCTAATCCATTCAGTTAATTTCAGTGTTACATAATTCTTGAATTCACATAATGAATGTCCAAAGAACTCTAACATATGAACATTTTTGTGTTATGTCCAAAATGTATATGGCCTAAATATTAAATATGGTTTATTTTATAGTAAAGCTACATAAAACATAAGGTGGTAATTAAATTGGTAAATATTAAGAAAAAGGCATGAAATCATACATATCTTAAAATCAGAAAAATCTAAATACCCAGGTACTATATTAAATAAAATATTTATTTGAAATTCTAATATATAAAAATTGGTTGAAGTATTTAGAAATATCAGAGGAAATATTTTAAGAAATATCTTAAAAAGTATAGAAAATGGCAAAATGATATAAAATTGGAGGGTCTGTCTGAGAAATCCTATAAAAGTAGTTACACACACAAAACTGAAAAGAGGTGAAAAACTTATGAAATAACTAATATAATGAAATAAGCTTCCATAAGTAAAGGGCTCATGAAATGATTAGTATGATTAATAAAAAAATCCAGGGATTCTGGGAAGATGGCAGAGTAAAGAGCCTGAATCCACCTTTTCCATCTTCATACCAAATCTGCTACACACAGAGCATTTCACCCTGAAGAATAGAGAGTAAACACCTTCTATACTAATAAGTGAACAGAAAGATCACATTTAAAAAATTAGGCAGGGGAGATAGAGAAAGGGTAACTGTGGGAACCCCGCCCCCAGCACAGCTACTGGCAGAGAAGAGGGGGAGGATGTATTGCTGAGAGAGCCAGGTATAGACTCCCTGCCCCGAGGTGTAGGAAAAAAATCTTGTGGTTTAAAGTACAACCAGACTGTAAGTGAAAGAACCAAAGTTTCAGAACTAAAAGTTCACCACTTGACAAGACAACTGTTGGAGGCACTGTGGGATTGGAGGAGCCACTGTGTCCCTGCACATCTTAGTGCAGCCAAGAACAGGATCTGGGTAAAAATACCAAACTTAGACTTGGTCTACATAACCCCCTACTCCTTCCCATACCCACCTGCAGGAGACACAGCTGTCTTGCCTTATTGATTCATGTTATCCACTGGCCCAGCCCCCATTAGCAGGACCAGAAAGTTCCCAGCTCACAGGGAAGGTGCACTGCACAAATCTGTGGTCTGGTGCCACCAAGGCAACTCTCCAGAGCACTGCAGAGGAATGCACTTGGAGGCCTCACCTAGTCACCGATGTGACCGTATGGACACTGATGTGGAATTCCCCCAGAGCAGCCATGAGCCCACAGGTGCAGCAGGAGAAGACTCACATTTGTGTTTGATCCTACCACCAGTGGGACTGGTGGGTGCTGATGCAGATTTTCTCCAGAACAGTCCAGAGTGTGCAGGCGGCACAGGGGAACTTGTGTGCACATGGTGCCTGATCCCAGCTGCCAGTGGGATCAACAGGTGATGATATGGAAATTCCTAGTAGCGACCCAGAGTTCACCAGGATTGAGGGTAAATGTGCATGAAGGTGGACTCCACACTGCCAGTGGGATGCAGCCGGTGCCCAACAGGGGAATTCCCCAAAGCAGTCCCCCAAAATCCAGAGCATGCATGGGCATATGGATGAGGAAGCACAGGGGACTCAGCGGGCACCAATCTGGGAGTTACCTGGAGTGTGCCTTTGACAGGCTGCTGGCTTACCACCTTCCCCTCCACCTTGCCAGCACAGAACCTACAGGTGTCTATCCAAGACCACCTCCTGTGAGCGCCCAAGGCCATGCCCCTTGGAACCATGCAATGGGAGTCCCAGCACCACCAGGAAAAGCCTGTTTCACACTTACTTGGCCTCCAGCTTGCCAAAACCATGAGGCACATGCAGCCTACATAGGGGGCCAATCCTTCAAGACTCAGAGAGTGACCCTTTCAAGTAATTCACAGAACCAAACACAGAAAGTCATACAAAATGAGACAGGAATATGCTACAAATGACAAGAAAAAACTCCAGAAAGAACCCTAAATGAAACAGAGTTAACTAATCTCTGATAAAGCATTTAAAGCAGTGATTATCAAGATTCTCACTGGACTTGAGAAAACCATAGGGAATTCAAGGAAGACCTCAACAGAGATAGAAAGTCTAAAAAAGAACCAATCAGAGATGAAGAATTCAATACATTAAATAAAAAAAAAAATATATATATATATATACTGGAGGGAATAAGTAGCAGAGTAGAGGATGGAGAATAATGGATCAGTGACTTGGAAGATAGAGTAATGGAAAGCATTCAAGCTTCCATTGGAAGCACTCAAGGAGCAGTGGAAGTAAGAAAGAATTAAAAGAAATGAGGATGGCATAAAAGAACTCTGGGACAACATAAAATGTCCTAACATCTGCATTATAGGAGTCCTAGAGGGAGAGGAGAGAAATGAGTAGAAAATTTATTTGATGAGGTAATAGATAAAAATTTTCCTTACTTAGGGAAGGAAACAGTCTACCAGGTCCAGCAAGCACAGAGAACCACAAACAAGATTAACCAAAGGAGGGCCACACCAAGACACATCTCAATCAAAATGTCAAAGACCAAAAACAAAGAATCTTAAAAGCGCAAAAGAAAAACAACCATTTTCATATAAGGGAAACTCCATAAGGTTATCAGATGATTTTTCTGCAGAAATTCTACAGGCCAAAAGGGAATGGCATGACACATTCAAAGTGCTGAACAGAAAAAAACCTCTAACCAAGAATACTCTACCCAGTAAGCTTATCATTCAGAATTGAAGGAAAGATAAAGAGATTCACAGAACCATAAGTTAAAAGGGTTCACCACTACTAAACCACCTTACAATAAATGTTAAAGGGACTTCTTTAAGAGGAAAAAGAAAAAACCCTAAATAGAAACAAGAAAATTAAGAAAGGGTTTTCACTGGTAAAACAAACATAGCAGAGGTACTAGATCAGTTAATTAAAAGCTAGTATGTGATCAAAAAAGACAAAACTAGCAAAGTCAATTACATCTAAAAATTAGTTAAAGGAACCACTAAATAAAATGTATAAAAGAAGATACTATATGTGTAAAACATGAAGGAGGGGAATTAAGAAGTATAGTATGGTTAGAATGCATTCAAACTTCAATGACCATCAACTTATCATAGGTTGCTATATTCATAGGAGGTTATATAAGTAGCCCATGGTAACCACAAACCAAAAACTTAGATACACAAAAAAGAAAGAGAAGGGACACAACCATAACACTAAAGAAAGTCCATAAAGCACAGAAGAGAGCAAGAGAGGAAAAAAGGATCAGAAGAAAACAAAATCAACCAGGAAATATTTAACAAAATGGCTATAAGTACACACATATTGTTAATTACTTTAAATGTAAGTGCTGTAAATGCTTGAACCAAAAGACATAGGGTGACTGAATGTATAAGAAAAAACAAGGCCCATCTGTTTGCTGACTACAAAAGACTCATTTCGTACCTAAAGACACACACAGACTGGAAATGAAGGCATGGAAAAAGATATACTATGAAAATAGGGATAAAAAAAACCCTGGAGTTGCAATACTTATATTAGAAAAAATAGACTTCAAAACAAAGTAACAAGATATAGTAGGATTAAAGATGGTGGTGTGAGAGGTGAGACACAGGCTTCCTCTTAAAACCGCATATAATACGAAAATATAATTAATACAACTAATCCTGAAAGAGCAACAGGAAAGAGGACTGCGCCAGACTGCATACACCTGGAGAAAAGGGCAGACCTCACAGAACAGGGTAACGTACCAAAGCTGTGGCCTGGTGGGACCCAAGCCCTTCCCCCACCCCAGCTCACAGGCAGGAGGAAGAGAAACTGAGCAGGGAGGAAGTGGAGGTCTGGGACTGCTGAATATCTAACTCCAGAGATCTGCTCTGGGAGCACAAACCTACAATTAATGGTGCTTGCATGATACTCTTGTTATTATGGGGTTGGAAAGCTAAGACAGGCAGAATTCCTGGAGAGACTGAGATTCCAGCCACTTGTGGAAAGCAGGGATCCATATCTGGCTGCTCAGGGACAAAAGAAAGGTGGACAGTCTGGGAGACTTCCTAACAAGGAAGCTCTTAGCAAGACGGCTGCCAAAGGGGCAAGGATTGCACAGAGCTTACTGCTCAGGAGAGAGGACAGGCAGACAAAATTGTCTAGGTGCACTCTGCCCAGCAGGTTGGGAGCTTTGCCATACAGACTCTCATATTTAAGGAGGAAAAAGAAATATTCCTCATTAGATGATCTTCAGGTGCTCCAGCTCCCTGGCTGGCTACACAGCTCCAAGGACCGCTCTGGGATACACAGTCTACTGCACCTTTCTTCCGGCCAGCCCCACCTAGCTTGCAAACCGGCACACCCAACCCTGGCGTTAGGCCAGCCAGAGGGAAGATCTGTCTACAGCAACTACAAACGCAAAGCATAGAGGCTTATACCTGTGTGCTCGGCCCACTGGTTCAGGCAGTGGTGACAGGCATAGCAGACAGGAACGAAGAAACAGCTCTTTCCTCCCCCCAGGCACCAATACCACTCCCCTGCGACCCCCGACATTGCTTCAGGGGCAGAGCAGCTCCAGGGAGTAGAGCTTCTGGGCACTAGAGGGCGCCATATACAAACATGAAACACCAAAGGAATCTGGTTCAGAGTAAAATTATTAAAACCACTCCTGAGAAAGACTTAAATATCGACCTCATGACCCTTCCAGAAAGGAAGTTCAAAATAAAAATCATTAACATGTTCATGGAGGTGCGAAAAGATATTCAAGAGCGCAGGAATGAATTCCAGTCAGAGATCCAATGGTTGAAGAGCACAATGAATGGTATTAAAAGCAGACTGGATATGGTGGAGGACACCATAAATGAAATAGAAACTAGAGAAGAGGATTACAAAGAAGCTGAGGCACAGAAAGAAAAAAGGATCTCTAAGAATGAAAGAATATTGAGAGAACAGTGTGACCAATCCAAATGGAAGAATATTTGCATTATAAGGGTACCAGAAGAAGAAGAAGAGAGAAAAAGGGATAGACAGTGTCTTTGAAGAAGTAATTGCTGAAAACTTCCCCAATCTTGGGAGGGAGATAGTCTCTCAGGACATGGAGGAGCACAGATCTCCCAACAGAAGGGACCCAAGAAGACTAAATAAAGACATATAGTAATTAAAATGGCAAGGATCAAGGGTAAGGACGACTAGTAAAAGCAGCCAGAGAGAGAAATAAGATCACATACAAAGGAAAGCCCATTAGGCTATCATCAGACTTCTCAACAGAAACCTTACAGACCAGAAGGGAGTGGCATGATGTATTTAATGCAATGAAGCAGAAGGGCCTTGAACCAAGAATACTTTATCCGGCAAGATTATCATTTAAATTTGAAGGAGGGATTAAACAATTTCCAGAGAAGCAAAAGCTGAGAGAATTTACCTCCCACAAACCATCTCTACAGTGTATTTTGGAGGGACTGCTATAGATGGAAGTGTTCCTAAGGTTTAATAGCTGTCACCAGAGGTAATAAAACCACAGTAAAGAAAGTAGAACAGCTAATTACTAAGCAAATGCAAAAATTAAAATAACTATCTCCAAAGTCAATCAAGGGATAGACAAAGAGTACAGAATATGATACCTAATATATAAAGAATGGAGGAGGAAGAAAAAGGAGGAGGAAAAAAAACAAAAAAAGAACCTTTAGATTGTGTTTGTAATAGCATATTATGTGAGTTAAGTTAGACTCTTAGATAATAAGGAAGTTAACCTTGAACCTTTGGTAACCACGAATCTGAAGCCTGCAATGCCAATAATAAGTACATACCTATCTATAATCACCCTAAATGTAAATGGACTGAATGCACTAGTGAAAAGACATAGAGTCACTGAATGGATAGAAAAACAAGACCCATCTATATGCTGCCTTCAAGAGACTCATTTTAAATCCAAAGACATACACAGACTAAAAGTGAAGGGATGGAGAAAGACATTTCATGCAACTAATAGGGAGAAAAAAGCAGGAGTTGCAGTACTTATATCAGACAAAATAGACTTCAAAACAAAGAAAATCACAAGAGACAAAGAAGGACATTACATAATGATAAAAGGGTCAATCCAACAAGAAGATATAACCATTATAAATATCTATGCACCCAACACAGGAGCACCTACATATGTGAAACAAATACTAACAGAATTAAAAGGGGAAATAGAATGCAATGCATTCATTCTAGGAGACTTCAACACTCCACTCACTACAAAGGACAGATCAACCAGACAGAAAATAAGTAAGGAGACAGAAGCACTGAACAACACAATAGAACAGATGGACCTAACAGACATCTACAGAACTCTACACCCAAAAGCAGCAGAATACACATTCTTCTCAAGTGCACATGGAACATTTTCAAGAATAGATCATATACTAGGCCACAAAAAGAGCCTCAGTAAATTCAAAAAGATTGAAATTGTACCAACCAGTTTCTCAGACCACAAATGTATGAAACTAGAAATAAATTATGCAAAGAAAATGAAAAATCCCACAAACACATGGAGGCTTCACAACATGCTCCTAAATAACCAGTGGATCAATGACCAAATAAAAACAGATATCAAGCAATATATGGAGACAAATGACAACAATAATTCAACACCGCAAAATCTGTGGGACGCAGCGAAGGCTATGCTAAGAGGAAAGTATATTGCAATACAGGCCTACCTCAGGAAAGAAGAACAATCTCATATGAGCTGTCTAAACTCCCAATTAATGAAACTAGAAAAAGAAGAACAAATGAGGCCCAAAGTCAGTAGATGGAGGGACATAATAAAGATTAGAGCATAAATAAATAAAATCAAGAAGAATAAAACAATAGAAAGAATCAATGAAAGCAGGAGCTGGCAGAGAAAGACAAGTGCCAATGATTTCCGTAATTTGTGGAGTACAGCAATGAAGCAAAAGTGAAGGAACAAAATAGCAGCAGAACCAGAGACTCCAAGAAGGAACTAGTGGTTACCAAAGGGGAGAGGTGTGGGAGGACAGGTGGGGATGGTGGGAGAAGTGGATTGAGGGATGTTTTGTTTAGTACACATGGTGTGGGGGATCACAGGGAAAACAGTGTAGCACAGAGAAGGCAAATAGTGAATCTGTGGCTTCTTACTACACTGACGGACAGTGACTGCATTGGGTATGGGTGGGGACTTGATAATATGGGTAAATGTAGTGACCACATTGCTTTTCCATGTGAAACCTTCATAAGAGTGTGTATCAATTATACCTTAATAAAAAAAAGAAAGTAACGGGACAAAGAAGGATATTACATAGTGATAAAGGGATCAGTCTAAGAAAAGGATATAACAATCATAAACATCTATGTACCGAGCATAGGAGCACCTAAATATATGAACCAGATACTAACAGACATAAAGGGAGAAATTGACAGCAGCATAATAGCAGTAGGGGAGTTTACCACCTTACTTACATGAATGGATAAATCATCCAGGTAGAAAATAAAAAAGGAAACAGACCTTGAACAATACATTAGGCCAGATGGACTAAACAGGTGTATACAATACATTCTACCCAAAAGCCACAGAATGCACATTTCACTCAAGTACACATGGAATGTTTTCTAAAATAGATCACATATTAGGACCCAAAAAAGTCTCTAGAAATTTAAGAAGACTGAAACTTCATCAAGCATTTTCTTACACCACAATGGTATGAAATTAGAAATCAATATAAGAAAAAAAATATTGGAAAAAATGCAAATGTGGAGAGTAACCAACATTCTTCTAAGTAATCAGTGGATCAAGGAATAGATCAAAGATATAATCAAACAATACATAGAGACAAATGAAAACAAACAGTGGTTCAAAATCTGTGGGGTGAGGCAAAAGTGGTTGTAAGAGGGAATTTTTTAGCAATATAGGCCTATCTCAGAAACCAAGAACAATTTAAAACAATCTAACTGTACAAGTAAAGGAAATAAGAACAAACAAAGCTCAAAATTAGTAGAAGGAGAGACATAATAAAAATCAGAGTGGAAATAAGTAGACTAAGAAAACAATACAAAAAAACAACAGCAGCCCACAATGAAACCAGCAGCTGGTTGTCTGAGAAGATAAAATGGACACACCCTTAGACAAGAAAAAAAGAGAAGACTCCGAATCAGAAATGAAAAAAAGTTATAACTGATGTGCTGATAACTGAGATCACAATATTTCAAAGAATTATATGAGAATTCTATGAAAAATTATATGCCAATAAATTATACACCTAGACGAACTGGATAAATACCTGAGAATGCACAATCTTTCAAGACTGACCCAGGAAGAAACAGAACATAACCAATTACTAGTAATAAAATTGATGCAATAAAAAAAACTCCAAGCAAACTAAAGGCTAGGACCAGATGGATTCATAGGTGAATTCTACCAAACATTTAAAGACAAGTTAATACCTATCTTTCTTAAAGTATTCTAAAAAATAGAAGAGGAGGAAATACTCCCAAACTCATCTATGAGGCCAGTATTACTCTCATACCAAAACCAGACAAAGACCTTAACAAAAACAACAACAAACAAAAACACCTACTGGAGAATATCCCTGATGAATATAGGTGCAAAAATCCTCAATAAAATATTAGCAAACTAAATTAAAAAAATACTTCAAGAGGATTAACCAGGTGGGTTTTATTCCAGGGATGCAAGGATGGTGCAATATACACAAATTAATCAGTGTGATGCACCACATTAACAAAGGGAAGGATAAAAACCAAATGACCATATCAAGATGCAGCAAAAGCATTTGACAAAATTCAACATCCATTCATGATTAAAAACTCTCAACAAAGTGTGTATATAGGGAATACATATCTCAACATAATAAATTCCATTTACAACAAACCTACAGTCTATATCATATGGCAAAAAGCTGAAAGCTTTTCATCCAACATCAGGAACATTCAAGGATGCCCACTCTCACCACTTTTATTCATCATAGTACTGGAAGTCTTAGCCCTAGCAATCAGAAAAGATAGAAATAAAAGGCATACAAATTAGTAAGGAAGAAATAAAACTATTTTCAGATCATATGATACTGTATAATGAAACTCTAAAGACTCCAGCAAAAAACTATTAGAACTAAAACATGAATTCAGTGAAGTAGCAGGATACAAAATCAACACATAGAAATCAGTCATGTTTCTATATATAAATAATGAACTAACAAAGAAATTAAGAAAAGTGCCACATATAATTGCATCAGTAAGAATAAAATATCTATGAATAAATTTGGTCAAGGAGGTGAAAGATCTGTTCTCTGAAAACTGTGAGATGTTGAAAGAAATTGAAGAAGACACAAATACATTGAAATATATACCATGCTTATGGATGGGAGGAATTTATACTGTGAAAATGGCCATACTGCCCCAAACAATCTATAGATTCAGTGCAATCCCTATCGAAATACCAATGGCATATTTCACTGCACTAAAACAAATAATCCTAAAATTTGTATGGAGGCACAAAAGATCCCTAATAGCCAAAACAATCTTGAGAAAGAAGAGCAAAGCTGGAGGTATCACACTCCCTGATTTAAAGCTATACTACAAAGCTACAGTGATTAAACCAGTATGGTACTAGTGCAGGAACAGACCCATAGGTAATGGAACAGAATAGAGAGCCCAGAAATAAACCCACACATATGGTCAATTAAGTATGACAAAGGAGGAATTAATATACAATGGGAAAAAGACAGCCTCTTCACTAAATATTGCAGGGAAAACTGGACAGCTACATCTAAGAGAAAATCTAGATCACTGTCTTACACCATACACAAAAGTAAACTCTAAAAGTGGATTAAAGATCTAAGTATAAGACATGAAACCATAAAACTCATAGAAAAAAACATAGGAAGAATCTCATGAGCATCAGGAGGAGAGATTTTTTTCTGGATACATCTCCTTGAGCAAGAAAAGCAAGCAAAAATAAATAAGTGGGACTACATCAATTAAAAATTTCTGCACAGTAAAGGACACTATGAAAACAAAAAGGCAACCTGCAGTATGGGAGGACATATTTGCAAATGATATTTCTGATAAGGGGCTAATATCCAAAATATATAAAGAACCCATACAACTCAACTCCAAAAATTCCCAAATAATCCAATTAAAAAAATGGGTAGAGGACCTGAATAGACATTTTTCCAAAGAAGACATACAGATGGTCAACAGACACATGAAAAGATGCTCAACATCACTAATCAACAGGGAAATGAAAATCAACATCACAATGAAGTACTACCTCACACAAGTCAGAATGGCTTATATCAACAATACAAGAAATAACAAGTGTTGCTGAGGATGTGGAGAAAAGGCAACCCTCCTACACTGTTGGTGGGAATGCAAATTGGTGCATTCACTATGGAAAGTAGTGTGAAGGGTTCTCAAAAAAGTGAAAACAGAAATACCAATACCATATGACCCAGTAGTTACATTTCTGGGTATTTATGCACAGAAAACAAAATCACTAATTTGAAAAGATACATGCACACCTATGTTCATTGCAGCATTATTTACAATAGCAAAGATAGGGAAGCAACCCATGTGCCCACTGACAGATGAAATGATAAACATGAGGTACATATATACAGTGGAATATTACTCAGCCATGAAAAGAAAGAAATTTTGCCATTTGCAGCAACATGGTTGACTCTGAGGTTATCATGCTAAGTGCAGTGTGCCAGGAGAGAAAGACAAATGCCATATGATTTCACATATATGTGTAATCTAAAAATAAAAACAAACAAACAAAAAAGAAATAGTCCCATAAATTTTGGCAACAGAGTTTTGGTTTTCATAGGTAGGATGGTGAGGGAATAGTTGAAACAGATAAAGGGATGAAGAGGTACAAATTGAAAACTGTGAAATAACTTAGTCATAGGAATGGAAGTATACCATAGAGAGTATAAACAATAATATTGTACCTTGGAATGGTAATGGGGTAACTACATTTACCATGGTAAGCATCTAGCAATGTATATAATTATTGAATCATGTTGTACATCTGAAGTCAATATAACATTGTATATCGACTTTATCTTAATAAAAAAAATGAAGTTATATTCATCATGAAATTTCAGAGGGGTGGGCATAAAGAGATTTGAAAAATCATTGAGAAATGAAAACATCACAATAAAGCATTGAAATTACTTCCCCTACAGTAACACTAGACACTGGTGCATAGTCTTCAAAATTTCTGGCTGCAGTTTTCAAATCTAGAATTCTGTAGTCAGTCAAAATATGAGTATGAGGGATAGAATAATGATATTTTCAGACATGAAGTATCTTTTTATTATTTATTTATTTATTTATTTTGGTATTGTTAATATGCAATTACTTAAACATGGTGACTAGACCCCCTATTACCATGTGCTCCCACATCCCCCATTATAGTCACTGTCTATCAGCGTAGTAAGGTACTATAGAATCATTACTTGTCTTCTCTGCAAATACTGCCTTTCCCTTGTCCCCCCACTGCTACATTATGTGTGCTAATCGTAATGCTCCTTTTCCCCCCTATACCTCCCTTCACATCCATCCTCCCCAGTCCCATTCCCTTTGGTACTGTTAGTCAATTCTTGGGTTCTGTGAGTCTGCTGCTGTTTTGTTCCTTCGGTTTTTGCTTTGTTCTTATGCTCCACAGATGAGTGAAATCATTTGGTACTTGTCTTTCTCCGCCTGGCTAATTTCACTGAGCATAATACCCTCTAGCTCCATCCATGTTGTTGAAATGGTAGGATTTGTTTTCTTATGACTAAATAATATTCCATTGTATATATGTGCCACATCTTCTTTTTCCATTCATCTACTTAGGTTGCTTCCATACCTTGGCTATTGTAAATAGTGCTGTGATAAACATAGGGGTGCATATGTCTTTTTGAAACTGGGCTGCTGCATTCTTAGGGTAAATTCCTAGGAGTGGAATTCCTGGGTCAAATGGTATTTCTATTTTTAGTTTTTGAGGAACCTCCCTATTGCTTTTCACAATGGTTGAACTAGTTTACATTTCCACCAGCAGTGTAGGAGGGTTCCCCTTTCTCCACATCCTCGCCAACATTTGTTGTTTTCTTTTGGATGTTGGCCATCCGAACTGGAGTGAGGTGATATCTCATTGTGGTTTTAATTTGCATTTCTCTGATGATTAGCGATGTGGAGCATCTTTTCATGTGCCTGTTGGCCATCTGAATTTCTTCTTTGGAGAAGTGTCTGTTTAGTTCCTCTGCCCATTTTTTAATTGGCTTATTTGCTTTTTGTTTGTTGAGGTGCATGACCTCTTTATATAATTTGGATGTCAATGCCTTATAGGATATGTCATTTATGAATATATTCTCCTATACTTTAGGATGTCTTTTTTGTTCTGTTGATGGTGTCCTTTGCTGTACAGAAATTTTTTAGTTTGAAATAGTCCCACTTGTTCATTTTTGCTTTTGCTTCCCTTGCTTGGGGAGATATGTTCATGAAGAAGTTGCTCATGTTTATGTAACAGAGATTTTTGCCTATATTTTTTTCTAAGAGTTTTATGGTTTCATGACTTACATTCAGGTCTTTGATCCATACAGTAATCCAGTTTCATTCTCTTACATGTAGCTGTCCAGTTTTGCCAACACTGGCTGTTGAAGAGGGTGTCATTTGCCCATTGTATATCCATGGATCCTTTATCGTATATTAATTGACCATATATGGTTGGGTTTATACCTGGGCTCTCTATTCTGTTCCAGTGGTCTATGGGTCTGTTCTTGTGTCTGTACCAAATTGTCGTGATTGCCATGGCTTTGTAGTAGAGCTTGAGTCAGGGAGTGTAATTCCCCCTGCTTTATTCTTCCTTCTCAGGATTGATTTGGCTCTTCAGAGTCTTTTGTGGTTCCATACGACCTTTAGAACTATTTGCTCTTGTTCACTGAAGAATGCTGTTGGTATTTTGATAGGGATTGCATTGAGTCTGTGGATTGCTTTAGGTAGTATAGCCATTTTGACAATATTCTTCCTAGCCAAGAGCATGGGATGATTTCCATTTGTTAGTGTCCTCTTTAATTTCTCTTAGGAGTGTCTTGTATTTTTCAGGGTATAGGTCTTTCACTTCCTTCGTTAGGTTTATTCCTAGGTATTTTATTGTTTTTGATGCAATTGTGAATGGAATTGTTTTCTGATTTCTCTTTCTGCTACTTCATCTTTAGTGTATAGGAAAGCAACAGATTTCTGTGTGTTAATTTTGTATCCACCAACTTTGCTGAATTCAGATATTAGTTCTGTAGTTTTGGAGTGGATTCTTTAGGGTTTTTTATGTACAATATCATGTCATCTGCAAATAGTGACAATTTGACTTCTTCTTTACCAGTCTGGATGCCTTGCATTTCTTTGTTTTGTCTGATTGCCTTGGCTAGGACCTCCAGTACTATGTTGAATAACAGTGGGGAGAGTGGGCATCCCTGTCTTGTTCCCGACCTTAGATGAAAAGCTTTCAACTTCTCATTGTTCAGTATTGTGTTGGCTGTGGGTTTGTCATATATGGCTTTATTATGTTGAGGTACTTGCCCTCTAAACCAATTTTGTTGAGAGTTTTAATCATGACTGGATGGTAAATTCTGTCAAATGCTTTTTAGGCATCTATAGAGATGATCATGTGGTTTTTGTTCTTCTTTTTGTTGATGTGGTGGATGATGTTGATGGATTTTCCAATGTTGTACCATCCTTGCATCCCTGAGATGAATCCTACTTGATCATGGTGTATGATCTAATTGGTGTATTTTTGAATTCGGTTTGCTAATATTTTGTTGAGTATTTTTGTATCTATGTTCATCAGGGATATTGGTCTGTAATTTTCTTTTTTGGTGAGGTCTTTGCCTGGTTTTGGTATTAGAGTGATACTGGCTTCATAGAATGAGTTTGGAAGTATTACTTCCTCTTCTATTTTTTGGAAAACTTTAAGGAGAATGGGTATTATTTCTTCTCTATATGTCTGGTAAAATTCAGAGGTGAATCCATCTGGCCCAGGGGTTTTGTTCTTAGGTACTTTTTTGATTACCAATTCAATTTCTTTGCTGGTAATTGGTCTGTTTAGCTTTTCTGTTTCTTGCTTGGTCAATCTTGGAAGGTTGTATTTTTCTAAGAAGTTGTCCATTTCTTCTAGGTTTTCCAGCTTGTCAGTATATAGATTTTCATAGTATTCTCTTATAATTCTTTGTATTTCTCTGAGGTCTGTCATGATTTTTCCTTTCTCATTTCTGATTCTGTTTATGTGTGTAGATTCTCTTTTTCTCTTAATAAGTCTGGCTAGGGGTTTATCTATTTTGTTTATTTTTGGTGTCATTGATTTTTTTCTATTGTTTTATTCTCCTCAATTTTATTTGTTTCTTCTCTAATGTTTATTATGTCCCTCCTTCTGGTGACTTTGGTCCTCATTTGTTCTTCTTTTTCCAATTTCAATAACTGTGTCTTTAGACTGTTCATTTGGGATTGTTCTTTCTTCTTTAAATAGGCCTGGATTGCAATATACTTTCCTCTTAGAACTGCCTTTGTTGCGTCCCACAGAAGTTGCGGCTTTGTGTTGTTGTTGGCATTTGTTTCCATATATTGTTTGATCTCTGTTTTAATTTGGTCGTTGACCCACTGATTATTTAGGAGCATGTTATTAAGCCTCCATGTTTTTGTGAGCCTTTTTGTTTTCTTTGTACAATTTATTTCTAGTTTCATACCTTTGTGATCTGAGAAGTTGGTTAGTAGAATTTCTATATTTTTGAATTTACTGAGGTTCTTTTTGTGGCCTAGTCTGTGGTCTATTCTGGAAAATGTTCCATGTGCACTTGAGAAGAATGTGTATCCTGTTGCTTTCGGGTGTAGAGTTCTGTAGATGTCTTTTAGGTCCATCTGTTCTAGTCGGTTCTTCAGTGCCTCTGTGTCTTTACTTATTTTCAGTCTGGTTGTTCTGTCTTTTGAGTGAGTGGTGTGTTGAAGTCACCTAAAATGAATGCATTGCTGTCTATTTCCTCTTTTAATTCTGTTAGTATTTGTTTCACATATGTCGGTGCTCCTGTGTTGGGTGCATATATATTTATAATGGTTATATCCTCTTGTTGGTCTGACCCCTTTACCATTATATAATGTCCTTTATCTCTTGCTACTTTCTTCGTTTTGACATCTATTTTGTCCGATACAAGTACTGCAACTCCTGTTTTTTTCTCCGTATTAATTGCATGAAATATCTTTTTCCATCATTCACCTTTAGTCTGTGTATATCTTTGAGTTTGAGGTGCATCTCTTGTAAACAACATATAGATGGGTCTTGCTTTTTTTATCCATTCTATTACTCTGTGTCTTTTGATTGGTTCATTCAGTCCATTTACATTTAGGGTGATTATTGATAGGTATGTACTTATTGCCATTGCTGGGTTTAGATTCATGGTTACTAAAGGTTCAAGGGAGCTTCTTTACTATTTACCAGTCTATGTTAACTCTCTTGTTAAGCTATTATAAACACGGTCTGATGATTCTTTATTTCTCTCTCTTCTTCTTCTTCCTCCTCCATTCTTTATATACTAGGTGTTTTATTCTGTACTCTTTTACATTTACTTTGACTGTTTTTGTGGATAGTTGGTTTTACTTTTTGCTTTTAGTTAGTATTTGGATGGTCTGCTTTCTTTGTTATGATTTTATTTTCTCTGGTGACATCTTTTTAGCCTTATGAGAGCTTCCATCTAGAGCAGTCCCTTTAAGATATCCTGTAGAGGTGGTCTGTGGGAGGTAAATTCCCTCAGCTTTCGCTTGTCTGGAAATTGTTTAATCCCTTCCTCATATTTAAATGATAATCGTGCTGGATACACTATTCTTGGTTTAAGCCCCTTCTGTTTCATTATGTTAAATATATCATGCCATTCACTTCTTGCCTGTAAGGTTTCTGTTGAGACGTCTGATGATAGTCTGATGGGTTTTCCTTTGTAGGTGATCTTTTTTCTCTCTCTAGCTGCCTTTAATACTCTGTCTTTATCTTTAATCTTTGTAATTTTAATTATTATGTGTCTTAGTGTTGTCTTCCTTGGATCCCTTGTGTTGGGAGATCTGTGGGCTTCCGTGGACTGAAAAACTATTTCCTTCCCCAGCTTGGGGCAGTTTTCAGCAATTATTTCTTCAAAGACACTTTCTATCCCTTTTTCTCTCTCTTCTTCTTCTGGTACTCCTATAATGCAAATATTGTTCCATTTGGATTGGTCACACAGTTCTCCTAATAGTCCTTCATTCTTAGAGATCCTTTTATCTCTCTCTGCCTCAGGTTCTCTGTATTCCTGTTCTCTGATTTCTATTCTATTAACAGTCTCTTGCACCTCGTCCAGTCTGCTCTTAAGTCTGTTGATCACTTGTCTGATTTCAGCATTGTCTTTCCTCACTTCCTCCCTTAGCTCTTGCATATTTCTCTATAGATCCATCAGCATGGTTATGACTTTTATTCTCTTCAGGAAGATTGTGTAAGTCTATCCCATCATGCCCTCTCTCTTTGGTTGTCTGGGTAATCTTTGTACCATATTCCTCTGTCTTTTCATGGTGATAGTAGTGGTTACAGGTAGGTGCCACATGTGTCAGCCGGGACAACAAAGTCCCTTCCTGCTTGTTGTTCTCCTTGCCCTTCTCCGGGGCCTGAACTGGTTTCTCGCCCACCAGGGGTCAGTCTCTGGGATAATCCCTGGAGCTGCCTGTGTATGGGGTCGCCCTCAGGCTAGCCTATAGCACTATGGGGGTTTGAAGTCTCACTGGGTGCCTTCTGGTCCCCTTGGTGCTTTCCAGCCCTTGTTGTGGGTTGTGGGGTCCTTCGGTCTTAGCTTCACACCAGGTCGGAGTAGATTCTCTGAGGTTGCTGTGGGTGAGGCTGCTGCTCCACTGTTCCTCAGTAGTGGCGGATCCCGGACCCTTTTCGGTGATGGCCAGTGGTCAAGGGGGGAATGAATGGCAGGCCGCTGATCTCTGTGGGAAACTTTGGCATGGCTGCTTTGCCCGGCTGCCAGCCAGGGGGTCTGAAATTCCTGAAGACACCCAGCCTGCTGGTCTGAGTGCTTTGTGATGATTTTTTTCTGCTGTTAGGCCCTTTTGTCTTTAAGACTTTTCAAAAAAGCACGAGCTTTTCTTTTGTCTTGGGGAGCCGGCTGAGGGGACCTGCTTGCAGTCTCCATCTCGGATCCTGCCCTTCTATTTCTCTAATCTCCAATACGCCACGCGATGTGTGTCAGTGCTCCCCGTGCAGATCACAGGGCTGGTTATTTGGCGGGCCTGTGTTCAACTCCCTCCCCACTCTGAATCTTTTCCTCTGCCGGTGCCCTGGGATGGGGGAGTGCTCGAGTCCTGCTGGGTCGCAGCTTTGTATCTTACCCACTTCGTGAGGCACTGAGTTCTCACAGGTGTAGCTGTAGCCTTGCTGTTGTGCTGTATCTTTTGGTCTCTTTTTTAGGAATAGTTGTATTTATTGTGTTTTCACAAATATATATGGTTTTGGGAGGAGATTTCTGCTGCCCTGCTCACGCTGCCATCTTCCACTTGCTGAGTTTTCAAACCTTACATTATTGCTGGGCAAAATCAATCTAGAAGGTTATCTCCAGCCCTATCAATTATAACCATTCCTCAGAAATCCTTTTTGAGTTATCTCAGTGATGCTCTGAGTCACTTGAAATATTTGAGACATTTTGTTTGATCTTTCTTTACATTGTGAATTGTAAGACAATAGAAACAGGGACTAGATATCCTGCGTTCTATGTAAACTCTTGTATAGGCTATATACAGCCAAGTGCACTATCATTGGTCAACAAATTCTGATTAAATAACATTGGGACAACTATTCATGAGAGAAAAGAACATGTTATAGAGGTTTGTGTTTTCCCAGCATTTATATTTGTACTACTTATCATGAGGGTTCTACAACACAGAGATCTTATATTGCATCTATTTAGGGTCATCATGTGTGTGTGCGTGTGTATTTTATATATATGTATGTATATATTTTTACATTCTCACTAATTCTTTCCCCCTCACCTATTTTACCCATCGCCACACACCCCTCTCCTATGGCAGCCACCATGTTCTCTGTATTTATGAATCAATTTCTGTTTCATTTGTTTGCTTTTTTATTTGTTTGTTTTAGAGGTTCCACATGTAAGTGAAGTCATATGGCATATGTCTTTCTCTGTCAGACTTATTTCACTTAGCATAATATTCTCAGGTCCATCTATGTTGTTGCAAATGATGAGATTTCATTCTTTCTAATGGCTGAGTAATATTCCATTGTATACATGTACCACTTCTTTTTTATCCTTTCATTTGTTGATGGTCACTTAGGTTGCTTCCACATCTGGGCTATTGTAAATAATGCTGTATAAACACAAGAGTGCATATATCTTTTTGAAGTAGTGATTTTGTTTTCTGTGGGTAAATTCCTAGAACTGGAATTACTATGGTGTTTCTATTTTTAGTTTTTTAAGGAACCTTCACAGCTTTCTATAGTGGTTGCATTATAACTACTACATTTGAAAAAGATAGTAATTGATGATTTTATAATAATGTATCTTTAAAAAACATTTACTTTGAGTCATTCTCAGATTGATAATTATTTCTTTGAATGTAAATATTTTTTTCTTGCTTTTCATACTCTTCCTATTTACACACTTTCACTGAAAAACAAAAACAAAAGAAAAAAATGAACTCTATTTCATTGTATTCATCAACTTTCAAATTTTGTAGACAGTTATGACATTATCCTTATTCTGCTCTCCTTTGCTCCAAGTCTGTATATTAAATTTTCCATAGTGATTTCTCAAAAAGAGGATTTCTAATGCAGTTGAAGCCATTTGATTATCTTGTGCTAACTCTTCATTTTTGTCAATTTTATTACAAGTATTGGAATACATTTATATAATTCACAATTTCTTATTATAGAGAATAATAGCAAACCAATGATAAAAATCTTTGAAAGTCTCTTTTCACCTGATGGTGTTGATAATATACTTAGAATGAAACTTGAAAATTGGCACATTGTTTTTCCTTTGCTGAACCTTTTTTTCTTTCTTTTTTCTTATTGGAAATTTTTATCATCTAGTTTCTATTCTTTCTATGATAATTCAATCCATTAACATCAGTATAGTATACTTATGTAGAGTATGAACTTTGGACCTAGACTGGCAGGATTTAAATGCTGGTTATGTAACCTTGGATGATTCAGTTAACCTCTTCTGCTTCCTTATCTCTAAAATGGACACATTCTATTGGTCAAAGTAAGTGACAAAAGAAGCACACAGGGAAGGTGCTGGAGAAAAGATTCTACTTATTGATAGGAGTAGTAGTGACATTATGTTGCAAAGGAATACTGATTATGGGGACTGTAATTCATTGGAGGCTATTACCATCATGATACACTACTTGTTGACGAGTTAAATGCAAATAGGATAAGTGATCTGGGTTCAAGGTGGGAATATCCTTGGCCTACAATATTTCACCTTTCTGCTCACTAGGTTACCTTTAAGAGTTTCTGAAGGTCAAGATGAATGTCTTCTATCAACATGTTCTCCCCAAAGCTCTTTTTAAGACAAAACCTTACTTAGACTATTTAAAGAAATGTTTTTCCATTGATATTTTAAGGCAATTTTTTATAAAGTGCATTGTTTAAATATATTCATCAGAATTATCTATAAAATTTATTTATAAAATACAAAATTCTGCCCTGAATAGCCAAAGCAATCCTGAGAAGGAAGAATAAAGCTGGGGGGATTATTCTCCCCAACTTCAAGCTTTACTACAAAGCTACAGTACTCAAGAAAATTTGGTACTGGCACAAGAACAGACCCATAGACCAATGGAACAGACTAGAGAGCCCTGATATAAACCCAACCATATATGGTCAATTAATATATGATAAAGGAGCCATGCACATACAATGGGAAAATGAGAGCCCCTTCAACAGCTGGTGTTGGCAAAACTGGACATCTACGTGCAAGAGAATGAAACTGGATTATTCTTTAACCCCATTACGCAAAAGTAAACTCAGAATGGATCAAGGACCTGAATGTAAGTCATAAAACCATAAAACTCTTAGAAGACAACATAGGCAATAAATCTTAATATAAGCATGAATGACTTCTTCCTGAATGCATCTCCTTGAGCAAGGGAAACAAAAGCAAAAATGAACTCATTGGACTACATCAAACTAAAAAGTTTCTGTACAGCAAAGGACACCATCAACAGAACAAAAAGGCATCCCACAGTATTGGAGAATATATTTGTAAATGAAATATCCAACAAGTGGTTAACATCCAAAATATATAAAGAACTTACATGCCTCTACACCCAAAAAGCAAATAACCCGATTAAAAAATGGGCAAAGGATATGAAGAGACAGTTTTCCAAAGAAGAAATTCAGATGTCCAAGAGACACATGAAAAGATGCTCCACATCACTAATTATCAGGGAAATGCAAATTAAAACCACAATGAGATATCACCTCACACCAGTAAGGGTGGCCACCATCCAAAAGACTAAGAACAACAAATGCTGGTGAGGATGCAGAGAAAGGGGAACCCTCCTACACTGCTGGTGGGAATGTAAGCTAGTTCAACCATTGTGTAAAGCAATATGGAGGTTCTTCAAAAAACTAAAAATAGAAATACCATTTGACCCGGGAATCCCACTCCTTGGAATTTACCCAAAGAATACAGCTTTTCAGATTCAAAAAGACATATGCACCCCTCTGTTTATTGCAGCACTTTTTACAATAGCCAAGATATGGAAGCAACCTAAGTGTCCATCAGTAGATGAATGGATGAAGAAGAGGTGGTACACATACACAACGGAAAACTATTCAGCCATTAGAAGGAAACAAATTCTATCATTTGCAACAACGTGGATGGAGCTGGAGGATATTATGCTCAGTGAAATAAGGCAGGCGGAGAAAGACAAGTGCCAAATGATTTCCCTCATTTGTGGACTATAACAATGAAGCAAAACTGAAGGAACAAAATAGTAGCAGACTCAGAGACTCCAAGAAGGAACTAGTGGTTACCAAAGGGGAGGGGTGTGGGAGAGTGGGTATGGAGGGTGGGAGAAGCAGACTGTGGGGTATTATGTTTAGTACACATGGTGTGGGGTATCATGGGGAAAACAGTGTAGCATGGAGAAGGCAAACAGTGAATCTGTGGCATCTTACTACACTGATGAACAGTGACTGAATTGGTGTATGAGTGGGGACTTGATAATATGGGTAAATGTAGTAACCACAATTTTTTTTCATGTGAAACCGTTATAAGAGTTTATATCAAAAATAACTTAATAAAAAAATTCTTGTGTATGTGGTGGAGACTTTATAATAGGGGAGTCTAATAACCATTATGTTGCTCATGTAATTGTACATTAATAATACCAAAATAAAAAACAAAAAATTCCTATTTAGCCTGAAAATCTTTGGCAAATAATAAGTCATCTTTCATTCTCTTTTTTTCCCTCTAGCTTTAGTGAGATATAGTTGAAATATAACATTGTATAAGTTTGAGGGGTACAATGTAATGACTAGATGTACATAAATATTGCACACACACATACATATATATATATGCATAGGCACACACACACATATGATGGAATAATTACTTATCCATTAAAAAAAAGGAATCCTGCCATTTGTGACAACATGATGGATACACACACACACACACACACACACAAGCACACACACACCCCAGATTTTCTTTTATCTATTCATTCATAGGTGGACACTTGTATTTTTTCCATATCTTGGCTATTGTAAATAATGCTGCAGTGAACCTGGGGTTGCAATATTTCTTCACAATATTGGTTTTATTTCCTTTTATTGGTATTTGCACATTTGAGGAATTGGTCTCATCTTCTGGCTTTTCTGAGCAGTTGGGAGTGACTGCTCACTTGCTTCTCTACCCTGGCATGCTGTAGGATGTGCTCCAAACCTGCCTAGCATTTCTGGTCAGGGTTATTGATTGGAAGGGTTGTTGACTTGCTTTCCTGCTCAGGAAGGGCTCTAGAGTTGGCTTGATGTCTGGGAAGGCCTGCAGGTGGTGGTTAGAACTGGCCAGACTGCTCATTGATCATACTGGCCAGTGAGTCACCAGTTTGCCTCAGCAGATGAGAGCCACTGGGTAGAATCTCTGATTCTGCATTACTGCTAGCAGGAAGGCAGTCTGCCAAGATCTGTGTGCTAGTTGCTGTAATCCCTGGTCCGCTCCTCTGCCTCTATCTGATTCTCCCAGTGATTCCCATGAGGCCATACCCTCTTGAAAGCATCCTGTACTGCTGGGGAAACAAGGTGTCCACCCTGGGGTCTTCTTCACTCACTGGAGGAGATGTGGGTCCTCAGGGCAGCACTGCTTCAGCCCGAGGGAGGGATGATGTAAAGTGAAACTGCTCTTTACCCTTCTGAGGCAGGTTTTCACAGCTTGGGGGTCCAAGAGGGTGCTTTAGCCTCACTTCCAGGTTCTGGGATCTTCACAAAGGTGTGTTGCCTATAGGTAGTTGTTAGTTGCTCTTTCTGTGAAGGGAAATAAAGTCGAGCACATTCTATTTTGCTATCTTGGTGATACCACTCCGTCTTTATTTCTAATACAGATTTTGGGTGATTTTTATGTCTGGTAATAATATTAGGGAACCGTTGGTTTATTAGATATTGGAGCCCCACACTGAATGCATGAAGAAAGTGTGCATGTTCTCTTATAACACTCAGAAGCCTCTCTCTTTTTCTGTAGTATGAAAGAAGTTGTAATAGTCTTGGTTAAATTTTATTTCATCATCATTTATAACATTGTGACCAAGATAATCTGTCTTCTACATCCTAACTCAGAAAGCCAGGTGTATAGACTCTCCCACCCTTGGTCTGGGTTTAGAAATAATTCTCTGATAAAGTGACAAGAATAGTTTCTGTGTCTGAGAATAAAGGTTCTAATCATCAGCAACTGGTGAGATCCACTTGGAATAGAGTATATTAAATTCTAGAGGGACACCCACAAATAAACGCAGGGGACTTCTAATGGAGATGACGTCTTTCATACATATAGGTGTAGGTTAAAAGTTATCAGGATTTAGGCATGTAGTTAACTTTCATTTTATTCACAGGCTATATGTGTCAAAGTCTTGCCAGGAAAATATTTCAGGCAAGAAGGAGTTTAATTAGGTACTTTCAATACCCTTGAGAAGATGGGGGAGCAAATGTCAGAGGGAGCTCATGATGATCTCAGGAAATTTTTAAGTTGCAGAAATTACAGAAAATTTCAGCCAACAGTAATAAAGTACTGCTAATTTCAGCTATCTAGGGTACTTAATTAATCTGTTCATAGTAGAATATCTGGAAGACATAGCAAAAACTTGCCCTCAGCCAAAGTCAGTGTGCCTGCCCACTGTTGTTAGTGGGACAAAAATGAATTCTATTTCTCATCTATCTCTAAAATCTTGTGAAAGTGCCTTTATTTGGCAATATCTTACATTGAACTCAGCAAATTAGTCTGGAAAATACAGTTTTCTATGCTTCTTGCCTCAGTGATACAGGAGACAACTAAGAGAGTTGGGTATATTGCTGAATATGAGTAGATATTATCTATATTGCCTAAATCATAATCATATATGATACTCTTCTTCCCTTTTTCTTGATTAAAAGAAACTGTAACTTGGTAGAATGCAGATTCCTAGTATATCCCTAATAGAACCAAGAATCTATGCTGTTAAAAAGCACACAAAACTATCCTTATACTGGATTTTAAGAATCGCTATCTTAGGAGAATCAAGGTAGAATACTATATATTTCATAAAATGTATGTCTCAGGTTCTGAATGAAAAACTAAATGTGGACTGGAGTATGGAAACAAAAGCCTAGTCATACATATATACTAACACCTACACATCAATATATACTTGAATATTTAATATTTTTTGTCAAGTTTAACAAAGTTTTTATAACTGCTTTAGGTAAAGTATTGTAGCTCTTAAATTTAAAAATGTGTAAGACAAAGATTTTGGCATAAAGTACAAAATGAAAAAATTTTAAGAATTGTTTTCTAGATTAGTCTTCTGTTGTGATTCTGTTCATGTTTCTATAATAAGGTTGCCATTAAAGATCTCCCCATAGCAATTTTAATGATTTAATGTAATTGTGAATGGCTGTAAAGTTTTAAAGAATCTTATCTGTTATTTCTAAGGTAGGTTAAAATATATTTTAACTATTTGTCTTACAGTGTAAATTATATTTATAATATATTCATACAATATATGTCTCAGTGGAAATAATATCTAAAATGTATAGGCAGTTCATCACTTTCAAAAGTCCCTTTCTCATCTCAAATTTGTGAATCACTAATACTTTTGGTTGATTCAGGAAAAAGAAGCAGACAACATTCAGTTAAATTTTCCTAATTTTCAAGTTGCTTCAGGCTAAGTTAGATTTGGCCTGAAAGAACTATGTCTCCAAGGAAACTTAACCTTATTCTCTTTATAAATCTATAAATACTTTCTGGGGGTTGCCTCCCTTACTCTCAGAGGCTTCTCATGACTTTATAGCAACTGGTGGAAAATTTAACAAAAGCATCTTAAGTTCATTTCTTTTCAGTTCAAAACTTCCAGTACAGGATGAAGTTATTTTTCCTCTTTTAACCCTTTTCCCAACCTCATCAGCACCATTTACTGGAGCATTTCTTATTCTGCCTGCTGCACCCTGAAATCAGAAGGATTTTTACTTGCTTCAGCCTCCTTTGGGTCAGTGCCACCTTAGCTGACATACACTTGATCTTCCACAATTCTCTATACCTGCAAGCAGCAGGACAGACTGTTTCTCTTTAGAGAAGAGCTGTAAGATTGATAGCCTGACAAGGCAATTACAGTAAAACTCTATTACAAAGCACTTCACTATTTCACAGATTCGATTAGACCTTGGGTCAAACCATGATCACTGTGTATATTGTGCATTTCTCTTAATATAACATGGAAGGAGCCTACAAGGTAGGTGTTATCCTCTAACATCAGCGTTATTATAGTGGTCTCTTTTATTGCATTGATTCATGTGCTAGATAAAAAAAAATTACTTTCTATGCAATTTTCAAGGACTTGTAGATAAACTATGTCAAAAACTAATATCAAGCACCATTTTTAGGTGCTTGTAACATAACCGTATCCCATTATATATTGTTCTTTTATAAAATATAGTTGGTGATTTAAAGTAGCAGGCCAAATATTTTAGAAATGATTTTCTATGAAAGATGTTACAAGAAGATGTGACATTTGACTTAAGCAAAAATGCCTAATCATATGACTGATGATAGCTGATGCCTCTCATACCTGCACGTTACACGCCTTATCTCACCGGTCTGTGCACTCAGCCTCACCTTGTACTAAGACTCTCACTGCATGTACTGATATCAGGTCTTCAGGGCTGACTTTTCCATTTGGCAGAGTGCCTAGACCCATACTACTCATAGGAACCCACAAAAGTGTTTTAATTTAAAGTCAGAAGAAAAAAAAACTTTTAGGCTGATGAAAGTGTTTTAATATATAATAATATTATATTTGTCTATACAAATGCAATCATAAAATGAAAAATTTAATTCTTTTTATGGTGGAAGAGGCACACCTTAGTCATACTGTGGCTTCGCAAGCCTTTCCACTTTCTCTGTGTCTCCTACTTGGCCATGTGCTAAGTGTGGTCAGGAAGTACGGGAGAGTTAACATTCCTGGGGCAACAGGTGGGAGCAGGAGCCAGGTGAACGATTTTGAGAAATATTTTTATGATTTTCCTGGGAAAATCAAATCCCTGTTGGCCTTCTGTTGCATTCTCCCATACTGTAACAAGGCCTATTTTATACATATTTCTTCATCCCTGTCCTGTAGTGTAGAACCAACTTCTTACTTTCCAGGAAATGGTAAGACTGAGTCTACACTTCACCAATTTCAGTCTTTTAAAATATAAAACTGTTCTTATGGAACTCTTCTGGCTCCCAATTGTATTTTATTTCTTAATAACAGATTCAGTAGGATATAATTACCATACCATAAAATTCACCATTTTAAAGTGTACATTAGTGGTCTGTGGTGTATCAACAGAGTTGTACGATCATCACCATTACTTAATTTCAGAACATTTTTATCACCCTTAAAAGAAACCTCATTCCCATTAGTAGTCCCTCTTTCTTTCTTGTAGCTTCTGGAAACCACTAATTTAATTCCTGTCAACATGGATCTGCCTATTCTAGACAATTACTAAAAATGGGATCATATAATAGTCAGTCTTTTGTGACTGGTTTCTTTCACTTAGCATAATGTATTTAAGGTTCATTCAAGTTGTAATGTATCATTGTTTCTTTTCATAGCCAATTATATTCCATTGTATGAGTACATTACTTTTGTTTATGCATTAATTAATTGATAGACATTTATGTGGTTTCTCCTTTTTTGCCATTATAAATAATGTTTCTTTGGACACTTATGTACAGGTTTTTGTTTGGGCATATTATTATTATTTTTTACCGAGGATTTAGGTTTTTACTTGTGATTAGAATTGGTGTGTCATATACTAACTCCATGTTTAATATTTTGAGGAACTTACAAATTATTTTCAAAAGTACTTCACATTTTCACAACCTACTAGCAATTTTTGAGTGTTCTATTTTTCCATGTCTTCACCAACACTTGTTATTGCCTCTTTTATGATAGTCCTTCTTATACATGTGAAGTGGTATTACATTGTGGTTTTGATTAGCATTTCCATAATGTTGACTTATGTTGAGCAACTTTTCATGTGCTTATTGATCATTTGTACATGCCCTTTAGAGAGCTATCTATTCAAAACTTTTCTCATTTTTAATTGGGCTATTCACCTTTTTGAGTGCTGAGTTCTTTTAATTGTGCATACAGTACCATTATCAGATAAATGATTGCAGATATTTTCTCCCATATTGTGAATTAACTTTTAATTTTCTTGATGGTGTTCTTTGAATCACAGATGTTTTCATTTTGATGTTTAAGTATTTTTTTCTTTTATTGGTTGTGCTTGTAGTGTAATGCCGAATAAATCATTGTGTGACACAAGGTCATAAAGATTTACCCCTACATTTTCTTCTGAGCTTTACCTTTTTAGTTCTTATACTTAGATCTATAATCCCTTTTGAGTTAATTTTTGTACATAGTGTGAACTATGGGTCCCACTTCATTCTTTTGCATGTGGATATCTAGTTGATACAGTGCCATTTATTGAAACAGCTCTTAGCTCCCTATTGAATTGTCTTGGCAACCTTGTTAAAAATCAGCTGACCATAATGCAAGATTTATTTCTATATTTTCCATTTTATTCCATTGATCTATATGTCTTTCCTGTGCCAGTACCACATGTCTTGATTAATGTAGGTTTTTAGTAAGTTTGAAATCAGGAAGTATGAATCCTCCAACTTTGCTCTTCTTTCTTCATGTTGTTTTGGTTGTTCTGTGTCACTTCTATATGCATATGAATTTTATGATCAGCTTCACTGTTTCTACCAAAAAGACAACTGGGAATTTTATAGGGATTGTGGTGAATCTGTAGATCAACTTGGAGAGTATTTTCTTAATATACTAATCTTCAATCCATAAATACAGGATATCTTTCCATTTGTTTAGGATATCTTCAATATCTTTTTATCTTGTTTTATAGTTTTAAGTGTCCAAATCTTATGCTTCTTTTGTTATATTTATTCCTATTTTATTCTTGTTGGTGTTATTATAAATGGAATTGTTTCCTTAATTTCATTTTCAGACTGTCCATTGCTAATATGTAGGAATATATTTGATTTTTATTTATCTAGGAACTTGTTGAGCTCTATCGTTTTTAACCAGATTCCTTACAATTTTCTATTTATAATACCATACTATCTGAAAATAGAGATAATATTCCTTTTTCCAAACTTGGTGCTTTCTATTTCTTTTTCTCGCCTAAATGCTGGTGTAGGAATCCCATTACAATGTTGAATAGAAGTGGAGAGAGGGCATATTGTTGTCTTGTTCTTGAAGGCAGGTGCAAAGGTTTCACCATTAAGTATGATGATAACTAGAGATTTTTCATAGATAAGCTTAACATGTGAGGAATTTCCCTTCTGCTAATAGTTTGTTGAGTGTTTTTATAATGGAAGGACATTTGATTTTGTCAAATGCTTTTCCTACATCTATTAAGATGATCTTTGGTCTTCTAAATAATATAGTATACACACAGGATTTTTTGTATTTTGAACTAACTTTGCCTTATGGAGATAAAGTCAACTTGGACAGGGTGTATAATTTTTTTACTTCTTGCATTTACTTGTTATATTGTATATATAGTTGCTATATTCACTTCTTCATTTTTCAGAAGAGTTTCTGAAGATAGGATGTTAATTCTTTGAACATTTGTTAGAATATAACAGCAAAATTATCTGGGAAGAGGCTTTCCTTTTTTTTTTTTTGATTATCAATTTAATAGCTCTACTGTAACACATCTATTCAGGTTATTTATTTCTTTTTCAGTCAGTCTCAGTAGTTTGTGTTTTCCTGAGAATTTGTCTATTTCATCTAAGTTGTCACATTTTTTTGCCATAAAATTTCAGTATCTTATATTACCTAATAATATTATCTCATTCTATGGGCTTTGGATATTGATTGTTCTACTTTATACGGCTTCTTCTAGTGGAATGTTAGGGTGTTCGTTTGAGAGCCTTTTTAAATATAGCTGATTACAACTATAAATTTCCCTCTAAGTATTGCTTTAACTGAATTCCATAAATTTTAGTATTCTGTGCTTTTATTAATCACAAAGTATTTTCAAACTTCCATTGTGATTTCTTTCTTGAGCCATTGGTTTACTAAAAGCATATTACTTAATTTCCACAAATGTGGGAAGTGGAAGTTCCCATGGCCAGGATGCTCACCTGACCCTGCTCTACTTGCCCACTGTGCACTTGCAATGCTATCTCATGCTTATGTAATACTTGGCTTACTACACAGGCACATGCTTGCACATGTGTTGGCAATGAGCCATTATTGTCTGTGTTGCTATATGAAGACCTCCACTGAGTGCTCTGCATGGATTGCAGCTTGTGGATTACAGATTGCTGTATGTGGATGCAGCAGATGTGATCTAAGCACTTGACCAGCCACCTTGATAATGAAGCTGGGTATGAATGCTTTTCCCAATGCTCGATTGTCCTTTTTCAATCTCATGGAATCCAGAGTGAACTTGCCTGGATCTGAAATCCTCCGGTGCTATAATTGGTGTAGTCAGCAGGACTCACTGCAGACCAAAAAATGGAACAAGCTGCCCTCATGAGAAGGGGTGATTCAGCCAGCTGTACCTATGGGTGGGAGGTACTTGGGTGTCGCCCAATGGTCATGTGGTCTGAGGTGGCAATCCTCCTAGAGGCCTGGGTCCCTCCCCAGGTCTGAGGGGAGGTAGAGGTGATGCCTAAGGCCCTCCACAACATAGGGAAATCCTTGGAGAAATGGAGTGCCTATGTGGTGGTGGGAACCATGGGTTGGCTATTTCTCACAGTGTTAAAAAAGGCTAAAAATGAGAAGGACATGTTCCTGTGAGAAGCACGAGAAGAGACAGCATGAGTATGGAAGATGCGAAGCACTGTGGAGAAGGTAAAAGATATTTTGGTGACTGAGATGACAACACTGTGTAGCAGCATGAGAACTGCCGTCAGCTTTGGAAGTGATGGTGGATATGTCAGAAGAGGACAAGGGTTGGAGATGTGGTCAGAGGCACTAACCCCTCCTCTATTGAAATCCCACCTGGTTGTAGTGAAGAAAAAAAAGACACACCAACCTCAGGTTCCTCTGGGAGAGGTGCAGATTCCTCCCCAGGTCTTGGAGTACTTCACATTCTGCCCCTATACACAGGTGGAGCTAGTGGGTTTGGGCTCCCAGTTTTGGCAGAAACCCTCAGAGTCCATAGAAGCTTGGCTCCTGCACCTTTGGAATGTAGAGGTGGATGGTATCCTCCTGTCTGGATCAGAGATGGGAAAGCTAGTTAGCTTCCCAGATAACCCATCCTTCCTTGTGCCAGTGACTGCAGAATGCACACCAGACCCCAGGTGACCATTCACTACTCGGGTAGTTGATGGCTTCCCTTCACACTGCATGGTCCAATCAGGGTGATTTATCATTTTTCCCTGCCAGATGGCAGATGTATGCTGAGCTCCAACATATGCTATGATAGTTGGGCGTGAAAAATACCATTTATAATCCAGGAAATCAGGGCCTGGATGAGGAGCTGTTTACTTCAGGGATGAGGTATACAGTGCTGCAAATGGCTTCCCTGTCCCTCTTTGGGCCCGTAGTACCTACCCATTCTTGCCTTTCACCTACGGCAGCCCATAAATGCAGTTACTCTTACTGTGGCAAATTTGGGGGAGGCTGAAGTGATGTGGGCATGGAAGGGAGTGTGGTTCACTATTGAGAGGAAGGGCTTAAAGGAACCTGTGAAAATCATGAGAATACAGATGTGGGTTGATTTAATAAAGTCAGTAGCAGACAAAGAGAAATTGGATGGGAAATCAAATAAAATCTTACTGGAGCTGTGGCAATAATGGAAGCTGGAGCAGTGATTTTGGCTTCTGACCAAGATAAGGACCAAGGAATGGAAGTTGGAGACAAAGTCACAAGTCTGGCATGTGCACCTGCAAGACTTACTGCTAGAGAGTGAGCCAACCTCACCTGGACCTTCACAGGAAACCAGTTGGATGATATAGTTTGACCGAGGGAAGAGTGGAGGTACCAACCTTGAGGGACAAGGTAGGGACTGGAGGCATATGTTGAAATATCAATTCATTGGTCCCCAGTGAAAGTACAACCATGGGTCTGGAGGACACAGGAACCAAATGCTCACTGATTTATGGCAACCCGAGTGGTTTCCCAGGGCCACTGCTGTTATAGATGGATAAGGGAGCAGTGCTATCAGAGTTGAAGCAAACCTGAATCCCACTGGAAATGGGGTGTCTACCACAAAAGAAGTATACTGTATATATCTCTCCCATCCTCAAATATATTTTGGGAATAGATATCCTGCAGGGCCTATGGTTGCAAACCACTGCAGGTGAGTTCAGACTGAGAGTACATGTTCTGAGGGTACATGTTAAGCACCCTCCTATAGCTTTGCCTGTGCCTTGGTGGGTGACTAATACTAAACAATACAAATTGCCCAGAGGGCATAAAGAAATTGGAGAAACACTCCAGGAACTGGAGAGGGTGGGTATAATAAAGCTCACCCATAGCCCTTTTAATTCCTGTGTGGTGAGTAAAAAAGTTGGATGGCTCCTGGTACCTACCCATTGGATTACAGAGAACTGAATAAAGTCATTATCCCCTCTACATGCTGCTGTCCCCTCTATTGCAAGCCTTATGGACATCCTCAGTCATGAACTAGGAACATACCATTATGTTGTAGATCTTGCTAATGCCTTCTTTTCCATTGATCTTGAGCAGGAAAGTCAGGAACAATTTGTCTTCACAGGGGAAGGACAGCAATGGACTTTCACTGTCCTTCCACAGGAATACTTTCATAGCCCCACCATATGTCATGGACTTGTAGCCCAGGACTTGGCAGCATGGAAAAAACTTCCAATGGTGCATCTGTACCATTACATTGAAGATATCATGCTCATGTCTGATTCTCTTACAGACCTAGAAGGTATACCACCTAGACTGCTGCAACATCTACAGGAGAAAGAAAGGATGGGCTCTGAACAGCACCAAGATTCAGGCAACTGGTTTGTCAAATTCCTGGGGTTGTTTGGTTGGGTAGGACCAAAGTTATAAGTTAGGCCTTTCCTACACTAAGGAATTGTTAAATTCAGGGTTTGGCCACCAGAACAATATTTTGCTGCCAGCACTGACTGCACTAAACCCTGGAGACTCTGTTCAGTGGATGTGATCTTCGACATTACAACATATGGACCATAAATGGCAGGTCCTCCTGGCACCTTGGGGATAAGGCCAGAAGGCTGGCCTCCTGTGTATTCCTGGGGTGACAGAAGAGTGGCCCCACAGATTGTGACATATTACACTAAATGGCCAGAAGGTAAGAGCATCTTATTGGGGAGTTTTGTTTAATCTTTATGGCCAGTGCATGCACCTCCAGTAGCACTATACATAGATTCTTTGGCAACCCACACAGAGGGAAGGGTAATGTATGGTAAACTAGTCCCAGACATACCCCCTTCCTGCCATGGTCATATCATAAGACTACTCCCTTGCATGCATCCTACTTAATGGACAAGAATTGCCTATGTTGGTGTCATTAAACATGTCTTATCTTCCTTAAGGCTAATATCCTCTAATGTCTTTGTGGATTGGGTACATACCCTAGCAAAAACTGCCAACAAGTCTGCTTGCTGGGTATGCATGGAGCTCCCTGCCAGTTCTGCTACTGGACTTTCGTAGAAAGTGTGAGTTTTGAAGTCATCTGAGTTAAATCTGGTTAGTGTTCCAGCTTTCTTGCACAGGGACTATCACAGAAGATTGAGGGCACAAAGATTGTGAAGGGAGAATCCTGGAGGGGTGGAGTGTAGGGAAAATGGAAGTTCCCATGGCCAGGACGCTCACCTGACCCTGATCTACCTGCTCACTGTGCATGTGCAATGCTATCTCATGCTTATGTAATACTTGGCCTACTGTGCAGGTGCATGCTTGCTCATGAGTTGGCAGTGAGACATTATTATCCATGTTGCTATGGAAAGACATCCACCCAGTGCTCTGCAGGATTGCAGATTGTGGATTACAGATTTGCTACATGTGGCTGCAGCAGATTTAATCTCAGCACTTGACTGGCCACCATGAGAATAAATCTGGGTATGAACCCTTTTACCAGTGGTCCATTGTGCTTTTCTAGTCTAGTGATCCAGAGTGAACTTAGCCGGAGCTGAAATCCTCTGGCACTACACCACATATTTGTAAAATCCCCAAATTTCTTTCTTCTATTGCTGTCTAATATAATTATATTATTGCTGGAGATTATACTTTGTATGATTTTAAAGTATTAAAATTAATGAGGCTTATTTTTTGGCCAAAAAAGGGTCTATCCTGTTCAATGTTCCACATACTCTTAAGAATACTCTAAAGCATGCACTCTGTTCTTGTTGGATAGATTATTTAATAGATGCCTAAATCTACTTGATATTTTAGTGTTTTTTTAAGTCTTCTATTTCCATATTCATCTTCTGCTTAGTTTTTCTATCCATTATTTAAAGGGGGATATTGAAACCTCAAATATTTATTGAATTATCTTCCCTGCAATTCTATCAATTTGTGCTTCATGTATTTTCAGACAATGTTTTTGGCACACACATGATTATAATTGTTACATCTTCATGGTGGATTGAGCCTTTTGTCATTATAAATATTTTTTTGTCTCTAGTTATGATTTTTATCTTTATGTTTATTTTATCTTATGATAAATAGCAGATTAGCTCTTTTTATGATATATGTTATATCTGTTTCCTTCCTTTTACTTTCAACCTATGTATGTCTTTGAATCTAAAGTGTATCACATGCAGACAGTAGTTAGGTTAGTTCATGTTTTTAATCCTTTCTGCCAAAAGGCCATTTTTTTTTTAACTTTGAATCTACTTAGGTTTAATGTAATTACTGATAAAATGAAATTTAAGTTTGACATTTTTGCTATTTGTTTTCTATGTATGTTGTCTTTTTTGTATGGTATTCCTTTTTATTACTACTTCTCTTTGCTATGTAGATATTTTCTATGGAATTACTTTAATTTCTTTTATTATATTTTTTCTCAGTAGATCACCTAAATATTATAATTAGCATCTTCACTAAAACAAATCTAGTTTATATTAAGGCAAGTTAATTTATATAATGTACAAAAATTTTACCCTGATATATCTTCATTCTCCCTTTTTTTGCCTATTTTCATATAAACAGATATAAGTCCATCAACACAGTCTTAAAATTATTTCTTTGCAGAGAAGTGAAACATTACAAAGAAAACACATTTGTAATATCTTTTATATTTAATTATGCAATTACTTTAACCAGTGCTCTTTATTTCTTCCCATCAATTAGAGCTATTGTCTACTTACTTGTCCTGAAGGATTCATTTTAATATTTCTTATAGGGCAGGTCTGCTAGTGATGAAATCTCTCAGTTTTTGTTTATTAGGTATGTCTTAATTTCTCCTTCAATTTTGAAAGATAGTATTGCTGAATACATAGTTCTTGGTTGGCATTCATTTTCTTTCAGCACTTTGAATATGTCATCCCACTGCCATCTGGTATCTATTATCTGATAAAGAGTCAGCTGCTAATTTTATTGAGAATTTCTCATATGTGATGAGTTGCTTTTATCTTGCTTCTTTCAGCATCCTTGTAGTTTTTGGCCTTTGTCAGTTGCACTGTGCTGTGTCTAGATGTGGATCTCTCTAGTTTATCCTTCTTGGAGTTAATCGAGCTTCTCAGATGAGCAGATAAACATTTTACATAAAATTTGGAGTTGTTTTTACTGTTACTTATTAAAATATTCTATCTACCTCTTTTCCACTCTTCTCTTGAGACTCCAATATGAATGTTAGTGTGTGTGATGAATGTTACAGGGTTCTGAGATCTATTTATTTTTATCATTTTTTTCTTTCTGTTCTCAGGATAATCATAGTTGACCTATCTTCAAGTTCACTATTTTCCTTTTTCCAGTTCTGTTCCATTCTGCTGTTTATCTCTTTTGAAGTTACCATTTCAGTCATCGAATCAACTATGGAATTTCCTTTTCTTAAATGTTTTCTGTCTCTTGATTAATATTTGGTGAGACATCTTTTCCACAGTCTCCTTAATTGTTCAGACATTGTTTCATTTAGCTCTGAACATAATTGTATCAGCTGTAAAACTCTGAATATTTAGTCCAATGTCTGGACATCCTCTGGGAGAGTTTCTATGGACTGCTTTTACAAATCCTGTGCATGGGTCATTTGTTTCTGTTTCTGTTTCTGTGTCTCAATGTTTCATTGAAGCCTATACATTTTAAATAGTACCTTGTGAGATCCCTCCCTCCCTTAGTTTGTTGACATCGCTGATTGTTATGCTGTTTTTGTTGTTCTTGTTGCTCTTTGTTTTGTGTCTTTCCTGGACTGATTTTATAAGGTCTTTAATTCTTTGTCTTGTGTGGCCACTGATGTCTCTGCTTGGTTAGTTTCATTGTGAGCTAATGATTAGAAAGAGGTTTCCTTCAGCCCATGCTTTGAACCAATAAATTTCTCAGTCTTAGCAGAACAGTGCCGTTTGTATTGGTGTTTACTTTCTGTGCTCCAGCAGGCAGTTTATAATGGCCTTAGCTTTCACTTCCTCCTTATCAGAACTTCAGGGTCAGGCAGAGTGGAGAGATTAGGTCTTTTTTGTTTTTCTTTGGCATGCATGCAATCTTGCACATGGATGTTATCTTTTTTTTAATTCCCAGGAATAGGTTAAAGGTTTTAAAGTTCTTTATTGATCTCATTCTCCATTTTTTACCTTTAAGCTATGGGTCACTTTTTCTTAGTCTCAATTATTACTTCACTTCAGTAAGGTGAGATTTTAAACAATTGCCACTGATTGTTTTAGGTAAAAACTCATGCTAAGGGCTGTTTATCATAAACAAGCTGTGAGTCAAGTTGAAATAAAGACAAATTCTGAGAATTAAGCTTTTTGGGAACCTTACAGACAGGTAAATAGTGACAATTCTCTGGGACAGAATTTACAGGGAGCTCTTCATCCATTCTGCTCTCTGCAGTGGCTGCTAAGCTATTTGTTTTCAGCTACTGTAAGCCAGACAATTGTTTTTCAAGACTGTTGTGCAGTGGAGATAAAACGATGGGCATAGGGCTTGTATCACACTTCAGATTTCAGTTTTTGTACTGAGATTCGGCCTTTTCTTCTTGAATAATGTCTCCTGAGTTTGTTTTGAGACTTTGGTTAATTTCTGGAGTTTTGAAACAGTTGATTTGGCCAATTTTTACCATATTCTTGTTTTTATGAATCATTGTTTCAGAGGTCTTGCTCTGCCATTCCTGAAGTGCTGCTTCTCCAAATATATTTTCAGTCTATATATCTAATGTTCACCTACATATTCTTAGTACTTAGATTATTAAGCAAATATCTAAAGAGGGAGAATCAAAATTAAATATATTACACTATTCTGGCACACTGAATTCAAGGGTGAATTTACTGTGGCTGCAAATCCAACAGGAGCCCCTATTTTTATTTCATTTTGATAAAAAGATATCACATAATGTGAATACAAAATGAATAGCATATTCTTATTTTTAAATTGCTTTCTATATCTGCAACTTGTTCAGAATATATCTTTACAGATTAATTTCCACTTTTTTAAATAAAACAATAATGTGCCCTCTTCGGAGAGCAAATACTATAGCCCAATTCTGTATGTAAAATGATATTCAACATTATGGATTATATATTTCCTTTATATAGCTGGCAAACTACAGAACTTGCAGATGCTCCTGCTTATAAAGAAGTCTGCATATAAACATTATCTGCTTAACCTAGTGTCTTGAAAAAAGAGCCTATATGTCCCTATTAAAGAAAACTTACAATGCTTCATAACTAAGATGTACTGTTATATATCCCTTTTCCACCTTTAAAAAATTTTATTTTTTGTACAAAATTAAGAGAAAAATGACCCTACATGGCTTATCAAGAAAAGTATAAAAATTTACCCTCTGAATTTAGGTAATCCTAATTACAAGGTGGAGAATAATATACTGAATGTATGATTACCATTATTGCTATTTATAAAGCATTTTCTTAGTAATCTCTAGGTATTAAATGGTTACTTTACCCACTTTCTATGATGCTTCTTTTTATTTTCAGTGTTCTATTTACTCCTTGATCTGCACAGTTTCAGCCACTTGCATTCTGTATATATTCATTGATCAATAGCTTCATTTATTTATTTCATACTTATCCAGTATCAGCTGTAAGCTCTTAAGGCAAGGCACTAGATCTTATTCATTTCTCTCTGCTTAATTTCTATCATATTGGCTATATATGAAAACATATAAGAATAGTAAAATATAATACAGTGCATTATAGTATTATACACTTATCTTTGAGATTATAGTTTTTCCATATAAAAGTTATTAATATTAGATAATTTTTTACTTTTAAAAATGAAATTTCATGTGATCCAGTGTAATATAATTATGTCTGGGTTGGGCAAAAGATCAAGCGCCAGTTCATACAACAGGTGGAATTTGACCCCACTTCTGGATTTATTTTGGAAACAGTGAATTTGATGATCATGACCTTAAAGTATCTGCACCTCCCTGTTCATTGCAGCATTGTTCATAATAGTCTAGATGTGGAAACAACCTAAGTGAGATCCCACACACACAAAATACACACACACAATGGAATATTCAGCCAAAAGCAAAAAGAGAATTATGTGAAGAACAGACCTTGAGGGCATTGTATTACGTGAAATGAATCAGACAGAGAAAAATAAAACTGTGTGATCTCAGTTATATGTGGAATCTAAAAAGCCAAACTCATATAACAGAGAATAAGAGTGGTGATTACCTGTGGTGGGTGGTGGGGAAGATAGGGAGATGTTCACCAAAAGGTATAAACTTCCAGTTGTAAATTGAATAAGTTCTGGGTATCTAAAGCATGGCGAATATTAATAGTACTCTATAATGTACTTGAAAGTAGCTAAATCTTAAATGTTCTCACTACGTAAAAGGATGATAATTACATGAGGTGATAGAGGTGTTACTTAATCTTACTGTGGGAACCATTTCACAATATATACATGTATCAAGTCATCATGTTGAACACTTACACAGTATTTAATTTTATTCATATCTACATCTAGAAAATATGTAAAAAATAATAATTACTATCTAATCTTAAATGTAATTCTATTCTCTTTTTTACCCCCTTGAATTCATTTGTAATAGTTTAAATTTGTTTGTCTTCAGACAGATAGCCCTCAGTCATACCACATATGTCAGTTCAGATGTATTCTGCTGGAAGAAATTGAAAACCTAACAAACTGGCCTAATGAGTGAGGACATTAATAGCTTTCAACTAGGAAATGTAGAAGAGTATGTATCTCAGGATGAGCATAGTTAAGTGGTTCCATTTCATTGTGAATCCCTCATATATGTTCTTTTTGTTTGATGGCTTCACAACTTATACCATAATGTCCAAAGAACAATGGAGGCTGTATTTTATGTTTCTTTCTTCTGAGTGTGATCCCCTCCCAGAAATCCCAGACTATTCATATATATTCCTATGGCTAAAATATTTCCTAATCGGCTTAAGCCTCTTTTCTGAACCAGTCTATGCTAAGGGGTTGGGATTACCCTTAGACTCTATATTATTCTGGGAAACACTGGTTTATGCCATAGCATGGGAGATATGATGACATTGGCAATTGAAATGATGTGCATTTGGATATTTTCTATTCCTTGCAATGAAAACAGAAAATGACAGGCCCATTTTCTCTAACTACCAATTTATGGTAAATGGTGGAATGGAGTATTCATGGGAGAATTAGAATCTCATCTCCTATTGGTGGAATGAAACTTTTGCTAAAAATCATGCTCAAAACCTGAATGGGAAAACATTGTAATGATGATGTAAATGCTCACCTAATTCCCAACATTCGATATGACATCCTATGAATTTGTGCTGCTATATTTCAAGATAAAATATTTAATTTGAAGCAGTGGCCACTTTGTGGCACTATATTCCTGATAAGTAGAATACACTGGTCTGAGAATTATTGTGTATAAATAAGATTTACTCTGCCATAATAATTTCCCATGACCCAGTTGGGAATTTGTGTTTCTATGTGCACAACTTTAGCACTGCTGGAGTAAAGAAACTGATTCCTAAAGAGTGGGGAATGGTGGCTTGGGGACAAAGAGAGAGAAGAAGTATGCTTTTATCAGGGGACACTGTAAGCATCCACAAATCCTGGCCCTTAGTCAGGATTGTGGTGCTGCTTTGTCATTTTGAATTCCTCCTGAGATTAGACAAACAAGGAGAGGGAGTTAATATTAAATCTTTAATGTCTACATTCATTAATGACATCCTTAATGCTGACATAGGGATTCTGGAACAGGGTAGATTATAATTACTTATATACAGTAATAAGTATTTAGGCTTTTCTTTGCCCCAGTCCTTGGGGTGTTGTGAGAATTAGATATCATCATGCATGTAACAGGATCCACTGTAGGTGAGCATCACAAAAAAAATCCATTTCACATTTATCCAGGAGAGGGAGCTGTCTCTCCTCTTCTTCTAAGATTCTCTTTGGAAATATAATATTCTTACACTTTGGTATCTAAATAACATTTCCAGGGGATGATGAGATTCATATATACAGCTTTACAATTCAAGGAGTACTCCCATACACCAGGAAAGCAAGTAATCTGAGTAGTATAAAGGGTATAATGTAGCATAAATACTGGTACTACATGTATATCCTGTCAGTTGAGCTCCAGACCATTTTCCAACAGACCAGTTTTTGCATCTCTTTGTCTACACTTTTTGTTTGTGGGAGCTTATAGAATTCCAGAAATACTGGTTCAAATCATTCTTACAAAGTCAGGCCAGTGATCTAATAGAACATCCATGTAATTATTTCTGGGTTTCCAAGAATGTATATTTAGGAGAGATATACTAAACAAATGGCGGATTGGCTATAATGGAATCCAAATGGGTACTAAGAGTCTTTGTCAGGAAGAGGGAAATGAAAGCCCCAGACACTTCCCCCATTTCAGGTGAAAATGGTAGATCAGAAACAATACTGGATTCTAAGGTAATTTGTGATGAATAATGCACCCTAATAAACTCAAATGCAGATGTGATAATTCCCATTATGTCCCATTCTAATTCACCTATACATTCTCTGGGGGAAAAAATGAATGTGTCATGGCAAATGATGGAATATTAAGTAGTAGCCTGATCTTAGCTGCTATGCTAGATGTGGTACCACTACTAGAACTAGTCAACACATCCTCTATTTCTTGGATTGTGGCTACTGATCTGGGAAATAATTTATTTCAATTACCATCAGGAAATGGCATAAAAAGTATTTACATTCACCTGGGAGGGATAGTATTACACATTATCTTGCCCCAACCATGTTAATTCTCAGTCTCATATAGTCTACAGGAACCTTGCTTTCCTTGCCTTAGGCTGGTTTACTAATTTGGTGAGTCATCCTAACATGATCTGGTTGACAAGAAGCAGCAAATACTGTGGATCTTGTAGCATGACACTCACATGCAATGACAGATAAACACTACAAAGATTCAAAGTCCTGCCACAAATGTGGTTCAGTGGTCTGGGGCATTTCAGGACACTTCTTTAATGTATCATTTTTTATTTTATACCACTTAGAAAGATGAACTGAGCTGTGGGTTTTGAAAGAAATTCTTTCAGTTTCTGAGGCGACCTATAACATACTTGAAGTACTGCTATTACTCATTAATTGGGCAACTTAAAAAACTGTTCATTTTCAGTGAGGCCTAGAGTAAGAGAGAACTTTACATTAAATACAGATTCAGTCATGTTGTTCAGCTAATTTAGGACACATGTTCTGCCAATATTTCATCTTGAGCATACACTGGACATCTCTCAACATTCTGCCCCAGAGCCTGACCTAATGCTGTGGGAACTCAACCTACACATAAGTAAGTGGAAAGGTAGTGTGGCACCAGGAGTATCCTTCCTGGATGTTAAGAGCTGGTTTATAAATGTTCTGGTCTTCCAACTTTAAGACACACAACTTTCGCCTTTATTTTGTAAGTGTCTTAGGAATTAGCAGCAAAAGGAGCCTCAGTGGTTACAAAACAACCTCAGCCTCAAATATACATCCTTACCTTTGCTTTCATCCTTCCCTTTCTTACCCTCTCAACTGTCTTATTTGTATTTCTTGAGATAATGAAACAAATAAACCGCAAAAGACCAATGAAGAATGATTTCTCAACATGGGTTTATTGATTTTTTCAGTTGTTTATTTTTTTCAATTGTTGATTTATTAATTTGTAATATTATTTTCATCTTTCTACATTCTTTGGGTTTAATTGCCTTTATTTTCTAATTTTTAAGATAGTTCATTGATTTCTAGGCTTTCTTCTTCCTAGTACACAAAATGTTGATTTGCCTCTAATCACAACTATGCAGCATTTTGATAAGTTGAATTTCCATTATTACAAGGTTAAAGTATTTTCTGATTTTCATCATGACGTATAAATATAAAGCTTAATTTCCAAATATTTGCCAATTCCCTAATTTACTTTCTTTGTTATTGATTTCTAGCTTAATTTCTCCAGGGTTATTTTATGTATTTAATATAACTTCATTCCCTGGAAGTTTTTTGAGACAATTTAGAGCCTAACTTGTGGTCTGTTTGGGTAAATGCTCCATAGGCACTTGAAAAAATATTTATTCCAATTAGTTACAGTGTTTTATATAGGTCATTTAGATCAGGTTTGTTAATTTTGAGCAGAATCTTTATATTATAGTTTTTTTTTTGGAACTCCACCTACACATAAGTCTGCTTATTCTGTCAATTACTGAAGGGAATTTGCTAAATCTCCCATTCTTATAATGAATCTGTTAATTTCTCCTTGTAGTTCTGTCAACTTTGGATTTATATAGTTTGAAGCCATTTAAATTTGAAACCATTTAATTTGGATGCGTACTCAGGAATGGCATAATTTTTTGGTGAATTAACCCCTTTAATATTTTGAACTGTTTTCCAATAATGCTTTTGGCCTAAATACCTAATTTTCCTGGTATTAATATAGAAAAGCCAGATTTTAATTTTATTCTTATTTCTGAAAGCTGTTTATTCATTTTAAATTTTTAAAATTCATATTGTGATAAATATAAGAAAATGCACAAATATTAGTGTACATCTTCTTGAATTTTAAAACATGTATACACTCAGATAACCATAGCCTAGATCAAGATATCAAACAGTCTCACTAATTTTTTTCTCCCTTCACCTGTCTCATCCACCCCCTGACCCCCTCCCCTATGGTAACCAGTAGTTTATTTTATGTGTTTGAGTCTATTTTAGTTTTGCTTGTTTGTTTGGTTTCTTAGATTCCACCTATAAGTAAAATCTTATGGTACTTGTCTTTCTCTGACTTACTTTGCTTAGCCTAATACCTTCTAGGTCCATCCATGTTGTCACAAATGGCAAGATTTCATTCATTTTTTGACTGAGTAGTATTCCGTTGTGTATATGTCCCACATCTTTCTTTATCCATTCATCTGTTGATGGACACTTAGGTTGCTTCCATATCATTGCTGTTGTAAATAATGCTGCAATAAAAATAAGGGTGTATATATCTTTTTGAATCAGAGATTTTGTTTTCTTCAAGTAAATGTCTAGAAGTAGAATTGCTGGGTCATATGGTATTTCTATTTTTAGTTTTTGAGAAACTTCATACTGCTTTCCAGAGTGGCTGCATTAGTTTGCAATCGCACCAACAGTGTATAACATTTCCCTTTTCTCCATATCCTCACCAGCACTTGTTATTTCTTATCTTGTTGATACCAGTAATTGTAACTGGTGTGAAGTGATATCTCATTGTGGTTTTGATTTGCATCTCCCTGGTCATTAGTGATGCTGAGCATCTTTTCATGTGCCTGTATGCCATCTTTATGTCTTTGGAAAAATACTTATTGAGACCTTTGCTCATTTTAAAATCAGACTATTTGGGTTGTTTTGATGTTGAGTTGTGTGAATTCCTTATATTTCAATATTAGCCCCTTATCAGGTCTATCATTTCCAAATATATCATCGCATTCAGTTGGCTGCCTTTTCATTTTGTTAATGGTGTCCTTTGCTGTGCAGAAGGTTTTAGTTTGATGTAGTCCTGCTTATTGATTTTTGCTTCTGTTTTTCTTGCCTAGGAGATATATCCAGAAAAAAACTGTTAATTCAATATCAACTGATATTCAAGGGTTTACTGACTGTGTTTTCTTCTAGGAGTTTTATGGTTTTGTGTCTTGTATTGTGGTCTTTAATCCATTTTGAGTTTACTTTTGAATATGGTGTAAGACAGTGATCCAGTTTCATTCTTTTATATGTAACTGTCCAGTTTTCTCAACACTATTTATTCAAGAGACTCTCTTTTCCTCATTGCATATTCTTGCTTCCTTTCTCATATATTAGTTGACCACATAGCGTGGGTTTATTTCTGGGCTTTCTATTCTGTTCTGTTGGTCTGTGTATCTGTTCTTGTGCCAGTACCATACTGTTTCTGATGGAAGTGGTGGAAGTGAGCATCTCTGGCTTGTTCCTGATCTTAGAGGAAAAGCTTTCAGCTTTTTTGACATTGGCTATGATGTTAGCTGTGGGTTTGTCAAAAATGGCCTCTATTATGTTGAGATATGTTCCCTCAATACATACTTGAGAATTTTTATTATAAATAGATGATGAATTTTGGCAAATGCTTTTTTAGCATCAATTTAGATGATAATATGACAGTTTTATCCTTACTTTTCTTAAAATGGTGTATCACATTGATTGATTTGTGGATATTGAACTATCCTTGCATCCTTGTAATAAATCCCACTTTGTTGTAGTGAATAATCCTTTTAATGTATTTTTTAATTTGGTTTGCTAGGATTTTGGTGAGGATTTTTGCATATGTATTCATCAGAGATAATGTACTTGTCATTTTCTTTTTTTGTAGTGTCTGTCTGATTTTTGATATCAAGGTGATGCTGGTCTTGTAGAAGGAATTTGGAAGCTTTCCATCCTCTTCAATATTTTTGAATAGTTTGAGGTGTTAATATTTGGTAGAATTCTCCTGTGGGCCATCTGTTCTTGGACTTTTGTTTGTTGGGAGTTTTTTGATTATTGCTTCAATTTCATTGCTAGCATTTGGTCATTTCAGATTTTCTGTTTCTTCCTCTTTTAGTCTTGGGAGGATGCTTTTTATTCCACCTGAAAAATGATTTTATTAGCATAAACATACATATGAATAAAATACCTTCAGCCTGTAACATAAGGAATATTTGAGAAATTTGTTTTAAAAGAGTAGTAACTTCCATTAATCTTTTGTTTTGTTTTTTAGTCTTTATTTCATTTATTTCTGCACCAATCTTAATTATTTCCTTCTTTGCACTAACTTTGGGCTTTGTTCTTTTTCTAATTTCTTTTGGGGTAGAGTTAGATTATTTGTTTGAAATTTTTCTTGTTTTTTGAGGTAGGCTTGTGACACTAAACTTCCCTCTTTAACTGCTTTTGTTGCATCCCAAATACTTTGCACTGTTGTGTTTATATTTTCATTATTCAAGTATTTTTTGATTTCTTCTTTATTTGTTGACCCATTGATTATTAACATGCTGTATAGCATCCATGCGATTGTGGTTTTTTTCCATATTTTTCCTGTAATTGAGTTACAGTTTCATATTGTTTTGATTGGAAAACATGATTTCAATCTTCCTAAATTTATTGACTAGCTTTGTAACTTAATATGTGATCTAACCTGGGGATGGATTTTAAACAGTGTGTGCACATGTACCTTTTTGCATTCTTTATTTTATAGCTTTTGTGTCTTTAAACTGACTGTTGTCCCTGTAAGTATCATATAATTGGGAATTTGTTTTGTGCTGCATTTTTAAAGAGTTCATGTTGACAGATCATCATATTTAATTATTATTAGAGTTTAGTTTTATCTATCATAAACTGATTTGTTTATATCATAGTATTGATTGGTTTAGAGTACCATTGAGTTTATGTTAATTAACTCATTTTTGCATTTTTTAGGATAAAGTAATTAAAAAATTATTTCCTATTTCCATTAGCCTGTTAGATATAAATCTTTTTAATGTTATTTTTATTAGATGCCTTAAATATTACTATATGCATTCTTGACATATTAGTACTTCTAAATAGTCTTATCAAGACCTAGGAATACTAACTCCACTTAGTTTCCTCTTGTCTGTTGTGTTATCATTCATTTTAATTTAACACATATTTTATGATCTCTAGACTTCAATTCGTATTTTACATAATTGTTTTAATTTTGCATATTGTTATTTCTCCTTTCCGTGGTTCTTTATCCTTCCCACATTTCTGTATTTTCTATCTGTGGCAGTTTTCTTTCTATCTGAGGGATGTGCCTTAGTATTACTTTTAGTTTAAATCTACTGGTGTCATATTTTCGCTCCTTTTGTTTGTCTAGTAATGATTATTTCACATTACTTTTGAAGTTAGATGGTATATATTTCCAGTATGTATTGGACTAATCCTCCCAGAGATGATAATTATAAACTCTGGATAGAAAGGTTTTTTAGAAAGTTTTTGAAAATACTGGAGATTCACTAAAATTATGAAAAAAAATAGTTGGAAAGCCAATTATAAATGGTAAAAACTGGATCAAATTTTCATTTATGTAGCAATTTTATACTTATGTAGCCTGAAACATGCCATACTTCTTAGGGAGTCTTTCTGGCTTGAGAAGTTTGAGTATAGAGTTTGAGAAAAGAATATATATTTAAAAAAAAATGGAGTTAATAATGTCAAAAATTTCCCAAATATAATGACAAATATGAACTCAGAGATTCAAGATGCTCAAAGATCTTGAAGTAGGATGAATACAAAGAAAACAAAATTTAAGCACATGAGAGTCAAACTGCTGGAAACCAAAAGTAAGAAAAATCTTGGAAACATCATTGAAAAATTATGCATTATATACATGGGGAAAAAGGGAATTACTAAATAGTTTTTAAACAAAGTATTTTCAAATCATACATCCAAAAAGAGAAATATGATGAAATCATAAAATATCTAGAGCTGAATAACAAAGAAAATCAAAAAGATTTTTGGGAAACAGGTAAAGCAATGTTTCATAGGAAATTTTTTGGTTTTAATGTTTATATTAGAATAGAAATGTTTAAAGTGAATAATTTAAGTTTCTACCTCAGAGTACCATACAGTAGCTATTGCTTTAAAGTCTGATAACGTTGGTCTGAGACAATGGTATATGTAATCCCATGACAGTAGATCAGACATCTTTTGAGATGTCTCATAGTAGTTCTGGGTAAGGCACCAAGAAAAGCAGATCCATACTTGAAATACATGTGAATCTCAGGTGCAGTAAATTCCCTTTCCATGGCCAAGGAGATAAAATACGTGGTGATCTCCTCAAGGAAATTTCTATAATGAGGTCCAGTGTTGGTCCTAGTTGTTTGTGATTATGATTTTTAGCAGCATCAATAGCTATTAGGATGTGCATAGACAGCATCCATCTCCGCAGCCAAGGTCCTCAGTTCACGAGTCAGTTTTACAATCACTGGGGTAGCTGAGGATAGAGGGTGCATTAGATATAGTGACCAAATAATTTTGTCCACTAGTTTTTTAGTATCCCTTTTGCAGTGAATGCTCTCTGATGGGCATCAATGTGTAGTATCTTTCCTTTGTGCCAACTGACCAGTCAGCTAAGTCATTCTATGCTGTTTCCAAACCTGTGTGTATCTTTAAATCAGGCCACATCTTGTTCCATACCAAGTGTGTGCGGAATGTGCTGTCCTAAGCTCTGCCTTTTGGGTGGATTTCTTCTCACTACTGTCTTTTAGGGCTACCACTTAAGCTGTAGAGAAGCCACAGTACATTTTTTTTTGCTTGCATTCCCAAATCCCATCAGAACGTTCTCTATAAGCAGGTCATAGGAAAGCCATACAAGTTTATAAATGTGAACTGAAGGAGAGGTATTGGTGCAAGATTGAGACTGAGGTCCTGGCCACCTGTTTGGATAACCTACACATGCCCCCTGGACTTGTCTGACCACTTGCAAATGTTCTACTTTCATTTTGCAGTGTTTTGCTGCTGGGATCACTGAGCCTTCTGACTTGTTGGGTTCAACAGGACCAAGATACTGATGGAGTATTCTGTTTACAAATTTATCTGATGTGCCATAGTCAGATGCACAGTCTCAACTTGGGTCAGTAGCAGTCAAGAAAGTGTTTTCTAAAAAAATTAACTTTTAAAGAAAAGTTTTCTATACGCAGAAAAAGTGAGAAGATAGCACATAAAATTCTCATATAGCCTATACCCACTTTTCCTTTTTATTAAAACCTTACATAGTATGTGTATTTGTTACAATGAATGAAACAGTATTGATAACATTACTATTAACTAATAAAGATATTCCTGAGTTTTACCTAATATCTTTTTTTCTGTTTCAGGATCTGTCTAGGGTACCATGTTAACATTTAATTGTCTTGCCTCCTAAAGTTTATATTGGCTATGGCAGTTTCTCAGATTTTCCTTGTTTTTGATGGTCTTGACAGTTTTGAAGAGTACTAGTCAGAAATTTTGTAAAATGTCTCTCAGTAGGGGTTTTTGGATATTTTTGTCGTGATTAGATAGGACTTATGTATTTTTGGGAGGAAGACCACAGACGGAAGGTGTTATTTCATATCATATCAAAAATATACATTATTAATGTGATTTATTACTGTTGATGTTAACCTTGATAACTTGGCAGAAGTAGCATTTGTCAGGTATTTTATGCTGTAAAATTACTCTTTATCTGTTTTTCCATACTTCACTTTTTGGAAGGAAAACACTATGCACATTCCTAATTTAAGGACTAGGAGGATATACGCATTCTCCTGGCAGGTGGAATATCTACATAAATTATTTAAATTATTTTGTCTGGGATATTTGCTTCTTCTCCCTCATTCATTTAATTATTCAATCATGTATCTATGTCAGTATGGTGTCATTTATTTGTATTTTATACTTTGTGTTACAATTACTTCATTTTCATGCAAATATTATTGCAACTTTTGCCATTAGTAGCTCTTTCAGTTGGCACCTGTGTCCCTTTGACGTGCTTTAGTCATTGTGGGTATTTTCCTTCCAGAATTTATTTAATCAGGCACACAAGATTCTCCAAGATCATACTGTGTATTTACTTTCTGCCCCCTCCCAGGCCTAGAATGAACCAACAAGCCCTATTGGAGGATGGTGTCAGAAACCAAAATCCATGCTCTGCATGTGCCAGTTGCTCCTGAGATGTTGCTTCTACATACTCTTAGCCAAGCAAGGAAACGTATGTGTGTATCCCAACCACAGAATAAGCACATTTCTACAGATATTTCTATATTTATCTCGACTGATATTAAGCAAAGGTTGACTTCATTCTGATGTCTCTGCCATGGATTGCCCCATGAATCATTCTAGCCTTCTCCCCTCTGGAACTGCTGTTTGAAAAATTTATTGTCCTTTCTGGCACGAAGAATACATCTTTTCTCCACAACCATAGGCATCTGTGCCCTGACACAACATTCTCATTAATCTTTCCAGATGTTCTAGAATGATTTTTCTGTGGCACGTTTTTCTCTACCAAATACCCCACAGCCATACCTCAGTATCGTGTGATCTGCCAGGTCCACTTGAGTGTCAGTGCTGCCTGCTCACAACCTGGACTTGCTGTAGAATGCCTTTATTTCCCCCACTGGGACCCAATCAGAACATACGTTAGAATCATTTGATAAATGAATTGGAGTAGTATTTCAGTATGGAAAATACTAACTCCAAAATCTGAAGTTAACTACTAAGTGTTGTGCTTCTTTTAAGTAGTAGGTAGTGCAAGGTGCAAGATCTGTGCTTTTCCATTGGATGGGATGCCCCGGAACACTATAGCCCCTAAAAATTTCCCTTATTTGACAGGCCTCTGAATTTTTTTAGGGTTTATCTACCATTTTTCAGTGCCCATATAGCCTTAACAAGTAGTCCAGAGCATTTGCCAGTTTTTGCCATTTGGGTCCAATTAAAATGACATCATCAACATTGTAGACTTAATGTGATTTTCTGTAGAATGTCTGGAAAGAACAGGAGCAGGAAAGTACACACCTTCTTAGGCCATGGCAGTTAAATGTAGTTTTTCCCATCTTTTGAGACCTGCTTCTAGTCCTCCTTTCTTAAGCCAGTTGTGGGGGATAAAAACATTTTTCAAATCAGTTGCTGCTTGTGCTCTGAGATCGGGGGTAGGAGTGTTACTAGCTGGGTTCTGTCTTTGGGTAAGCCTCTGGCTGAGCTCTTCATTTGAGAGGGGCCACTGAATGGTCTCCTTGGTCAGGTTGGACTGCTGACTGTGGTTCCTGGTCAGGTGGGGCTACTAGCTGGGCTCTGCAGTCACCTCTGGTCAGGCAAGGTCACAGGTTGTGTTCCTTTAGGAGTATGTAGGGTGGTGCCACTGTTTGGACTCCACTATTGGTCAGGACTACAAGCTGGGCTCCACAGTCACTCCTGGTCAGGTGGGCTCTCAGGCTGTGCTCTCTAACCAGATGGTGCTGCTGGTTGGACTCTGTTCAGGTGAGGCTGCAGGCAGGGATTCACAGCTAGACAACACTGTGGTCAGGCGGAGATGCAGACTGTACCACAGAGTTGATCTGGGCTGCAGGATACACTTCATGATCAGGTAGGCCTCTGGTTGTGCCCCATCCTTGGGCAAGGTTTCTGGCTGGTCACTTTGGTCAGGAGGTGCCTCCAGCTGCATCCTGCACTTGGGTGGTGCTAGAGACTGTGCACTGTGGTTTGAGGGTGTGGGTGTCATTGTCTGAAATATCTAGTCAGGTGGGGCTGCAGGCAATCTCTGTGATTGTGTGTGGCCGTTGACTGTGTGCCCTGCTTTCCAACAGTCAGGAAGCATTGTAGGCTGTCTCTGCCATAGGCTGGGCTTTGTGGATGCGTGGTACTGCAGTCTAGGTTCAGAGGTGGTTCAGGGTTACTGTTCAGGCTCCATTACTATGTGGAGACAGAGGCTACACTTTACAGTCAGGCGGTACTGCCAGCCTGGCTTCTGCACAAGTGTGAGTGTAGAATGTACTCTGCAGCTGCTGGGTGTGTCTGGTTAGACTTCCTGCCCCGGTGAGATTGGAGACTATATCCAGCAGCTGTGCAGGGCTTTGAATTTGCTTCTCTGCCTGGGTGGGAGGTATAACAGTCTTCAGATCCAGTAGGGCTTGTTGGCTGGGGACTTAAATCAGAGAGAACACCCAAAAAACTCCGTGGCTGAACCGCAGGGCACTGGCTGTGCTCTGCACGTGGGCAGAGCAGCTTGCCTGGATCTATGGTCCGTACGGCTACAGAGAAGAATGCAGTCTGAGATCTGAGCACTGGTTGCTATAAGCCTCAACCCCCTTCTCTGCCCCTTTCTGATCCCCAGTCGTCAAGCCCTATCAAATATCCCAGTGATTCTGTCAAGTGACATCTGAATGGGCCTCCAGGGAAGGGTTTTGCATTGCTGGAGAAGCTGGATGTCAACCTTGGGCTTTTTGTTTCACTGGAAAAACGGTAGGCCCAGGGAAGCCCTCTTGGTTAGGTCTGTGCCGATGTCGTCAGAGTATAGGTGCTCCTCTTAACACTCCTAATGTCTTTCTCAGTCTGTATGGTCCAGGATCATGCTTCAGCCTCACCGCTGGGTTCTGAGATTTTCTCAGGGGTGTTTTGACTGTAGATAGTTGCTAATTGGTCTTATTAGGGGGCTTGAAGTCAGGAATGATGTCACCATCCTGATGGCATTACCCAGAAACACTATTTTCATTATAAGAACCTGTATTGCCAATGTGAAAGAGACTGTTTACTGTTTATTTCCATATATTAGGGAGATCACCTAAATATGGAAATAAAAATTGTGATCACTATGCATGAGAAGCTAAGAACTGAATTTGGAAGTAACATCTGGATCAATAAGCTTAGATTATTATCCTTTATATTGAATATTAAATAACTATGTGTGATGTAATGAGTTGGTCAGTTAGAATATTCATTCTGAACCACTACTACCCAGGCATTTCTGCTGAGAGAGAGGTTTTTATTGTTTATTATATAAATCTGTATTTAATCTGAGAGAAATTTGGGAATATACGTATGTGACCCCACTCAATCTGTCATGTAAGGGCACTGAGAGGCTGATGCGAAATTCAATTAATATGTATAGGTCTTTGAGACTTGCTTCTATTTCTTCTTTATGTAGTGTAACTAGTCATGAGATTGGCTACTTCTCTGAATTTGATCTTATTAAGATGTATGCCATATATATGTTAATATATCTAAATGGTCCTTTTTCCAATTTTCCTGATTTTTGATTCATGTGCAAAGTTGTGAATCAGATTGAATTGCCTAAATGAATCCTCACACTCCCCCAACTTCCTGTGTGCTTGCACCCTGTCTGTTTGAACATTTATATTTAGAATTCTCAAACATGCCCAGGGAGTAGGAAATATACATGAGAAACATCTCTTCCTCTTAGCAAAATTGTTTCATGCTTTTTTACTTTTGCAAGGTCAAGAAAAATACCTACGGATTGTCTTCATATCTGAGGGGGGATTTAACACTTCTTTGTAATCTTAGCCTTCACGCAGTGATTTAAATACACACACATACACACATGCGCATTGACACTCAACAGGCAGGCCAATGTACGTATTGGTGAAATTGATTGAAACAACTGTTTTCCTTTTTATAGTATGTGATTTTTCCTTGTCAGTCTTACTAGTTTATTGAGTTAAAGGAAACTACCATTTAGCTACACAGTTCATTTTTCTGCTGCTCCATCCACACGCTTACTCATTCTACATTTAGATTTTTTTAAATTAAAGTATCATTGATATATAATCCTATGAAGGTTTCACATGAGCAACTTTGTGGTTACTACATACATCCCTATTATCAAGTCCCCCCCCCCACATACCCCATTACAGTCACTGTCTTATCAGTATAGTAAGATGCTATATAGTCACTATATGTCTCCTCTGTGCTATACTGCCTTCCCCGTGCCTCCCCCTATGTTATGTGTAATGTAATGCCCCTTATTTCCCTTCCCCTTCTTTCCCACTCACCCTCCCCAATCCCTTTCCCTTTGGTAACTGTTAGTCCATTCTTGGTTTCTGTGAGTCTGCTGCTGTTTTGTTCCTTCAGTTTTTGCTTTGTTCTTATGATCCACAGATGAGTGAAATCATTTGGTACTTGTCCTTCTCCATTTGGCTTATTTCACTGAGCATAATACCCTCTAGCTCCATCCATGTTGTTGCAAATGGTAGGATTTGTTTTCTTCATAGGGCTGAATAATATTCCATTGTGTATATGTACCACATCTTCTTTATCCATTCAGCTACTAATAGACACTTAGGTTGCTTCCATTTCTTGGCTACTGTAAATAGTACTGTGATAAACATTGGAATGCATATGTCTTTTTGAAACTGGGCTCCTGCATTCTTAGGGTAAATTCCTAGGAGTGGAATTCCTGGGTCAAATGGTATTTCTATTTTTAGTTTTTTGAGGAACCTCCATATTGCTTTCCACAGTGGTTGAACTAATTTTCATTACCAAAAACAGTGTAGAAGGGCTCTCCATTCTCTGCATCCTCACCAGCATTTGTTGTTGTTTGTCTTTTGGATGTTTGCCATCCTAACCTGTATGAGGGGATATCTCACTGTGGTTTTAATTTGCATTTTCCTGATAATTAGTGAGGTGGAGCATCTTTTCATATGTCTGTTGGCTATCTGAATTTCTTCTGTAGAGAAGTGTCTGTTCAGATCCTCTGCCCATTTTTTAATCAGGTTATTTGCTTTTTGGGTGTTGATGTATGTGAATTCTTTATATATTGTGGATGTTAATGCCTTATTGGATATGTGATTTACGAATATATTCTCCCATACTGTAGGATGCTTTTTGTTCTGCTGATGGTGTCCCTTGCTGTACAGAAGCTTTTTAGTTTGATGTAGTCCCATTTGTTCATTTTTGCTTTTGTTTCCCTTGTCCAAGGAGATAAGTTCATGAAGAAGTTGCTCATGTTTATGTCAAGAGGTTTTTGCCTATGTTTTTTTCTAAGAGTTTTATGGTTTCATGACTTACATTCAGGTCTTTGAACCATTCTGAGTTTGCTTTTATATATGGGGCTAGACAATAATCCAGTTTCATTCTCTTGCATATAACTGTCTAGTTTTTCCAACACCGTTTGTTGAAGAGGCTGTCCTTTCTCCACTGTATGTCCATGGCTCCTTTATCATATTTTAATTGGCCATATATGTATGGGTTTAAATCTGGGCCCTTTATTCTATTGCATTGATCAATGGGTCTGTTCTTGTGCACGTACCAAATTGTCTTGATTAATGTGGCTTTGTAGTAGAGCTTGAAGATGGGTTTATTCTTCCTTCTAAGGGTTGTTTTGGTTATTCAGGGTCTTTTGTGGTTCCATTTGAATTTTAGAACTATTTGTTCTATTCCGTTGAAGAATGCTGTTGGTATTTTGATAGAGGTTGCATTGAATCTGTAGATTGCGTTAGGCAGGATGGCCATTTTGACAATATTAATTCTTCCTACCCAAGAGCACGGGATCTATTTCCATTTATTGGTGTCCTCTTTAATTTCTCTCCTATGTGTCTTGTAGTTTTCAGGGTGTAGGTCTTTCACCTCCTTGGTTAGGTTTATTCCTAGGTATTTTATTCTTTTTGATACAATTGTAAATGGAATTGTTTTCCTAATTTTCTTTCTTCTAATTCATTGTTAGTACATAGGAATGCTACAGATTTCTGTGTATTAATTTTGTATCCTGTAACTTTGCTGAATTCAGTTATTCTAATAGTTTTGGGGTGGATTCTTTCAGATTTTATATGTACAATATCATGTCATCTGCAAACAGTGACAGTTTCACTTCTTCCTTACCAATCTGAATGCCTTTTAGTTCTTTGTGTTGCCTGACTGCCTTGGCAAAGACATCCAGTACTATGTTGAGTAAAAGTGGTGGGAGTGAGCATCTTGGTCCTGTTCCCTATCTTAACGAACAGCTTTTTCAGTTTTTCATTGTTAAGTATGATGTTGGCTGTGGGTTTGTCACATGTGGCCTTTATTATGTTGAGGTACTTACCCTCTATACCCATTTTGTTGAGAATATTTATCATGAATGGATGATGAATTTTGTTAAGTGCTTTTTCAGCATCTATGGAGATGATCATGTCATTTTTGTTATTCTTTTTGTTGATATAGTGCATGATGTTGATGGATTTTAGAGTGTTGTACCATCCTTGCTTCCCTGGAATAAACACTATTTGATCATGATGGATGATCTTTTTGATGTATTTTTGAATTCAGTTTGCTAATATTTTGTTGACTAATTTTGTATCTATGTTCATCAGGGATATTGGCTTGTAATTTTCTTTTTTTTGTGGTGTCTTTGCCTGGTTTTGGTATCAGAGTGATGCTTGTCTCATAGAATGAGTTTGGGAGTATTCCCTCCTCTTATCCTTTTTGAAAAACTTTAAGGAGGATGGGTATTAGGTCTTCTCTAAATGTTTGATAAAATTCAGCAGTGAAACCATCTGCTCCAGGGGTTTTGTTGTTAGGGAGTTTTTTGATTAACAATTAATTTCATTGCTGGTGATTGGTCTATTCAGGTTTTCTATTTCTTCCTGGGTCAGCCTTGGAAAGTTGTATTTTTCTAGAAAGTTGTCTATGTCTTCTAGGATGTCCAATTTGTTAGCACGTAATTTTTCATAGTATTCTTTAATAATTCTTTGTATTTATGTGTTGTCTCTAGTGATTTTTCCTTTCTCATTTATGATTCTGTTTATGTATGTAGACTCTTTTTTTCTTGATAAGTCTCACTAGGTTTTGATATATTTTGTTTATTTTTTTGAAGAACCAGCTCCTGGTTTCATTGATTCTTTCTATTGTTTTATTCTTCTCAATTTTATTTTTTTCTGCTCTGATCTTTATTATGTCCCTCCTTCTACTGGCCTTGGGCCTCATTTGTACTTATTTTTCTAGTTTCATTAATTGTGTGTTTAGACTGTTCATTTGGGATTTTTCTTCTTTTCTGAGGTAGGCCTGTATTGCAATATACTTCCCTCTTAGAATGGTCTTTGCTGCATTCCGCAGATTTTGCGGTGTTGAGTTTTCTTTTCATTTGTCTCCATATACTGCTTGATTTCTGTTTTTATTTGGTTATTGATCCACTGATTATTTAGGAGCATGTTGTTAAGCCTCCATGTGTGTTTGTGGGCTTTTTTGTTTTCTTTGCATAATTTATTCCTAGTTTCATACCTTTGTGATATGAGAAGCTGGTTGGTACAATTTCAATCCTTCTGAATTTAGTGAGGCTCCTTTTGTGGCCTAGTATGCGATCTATTCTGGAAACTTCATGTGCACTTGAGAAGCATGTGTCCTGCTGCTTTTGAGTGGAGTGTTCTGTAGATGTCTGTTAGGTCCATCTATTCTAATGTGTTGTTCAGCGTCTCTGTCTCCTTACTTATTTTCTGTCTGTTTGATCTGCCTCTGGAGTGAGTAGTGTGTTGAAGTCTCTTAAAACGAATGAATTGGATTCTATTTCCCCATTTTATTCTGCTAGTATTTGTTTCACATATGTAGGTGCTCCTATGTTGGGTGCATAGATATTTATAATGGTTATATTTTCTTGTTGGACTGACCCTTTTATCATTATGTAATTCCTTCTTTGTCTCTTGTGACTTTCTTTGTTTTGAAGTCTATTTTGTCTGATACAACTACTCCAACTCCTTCTCACTATTAGTTGCATGAAATATCTTTTTCCACCCCTTCCCTTTTCGCCTCTATATGCCTTTAGGTTTGAAGTGAGTCTCTTGTAGGAAGCATGTAGATAAGTCTTATTTTTTTTTTATCCATTTTGTAACTCTGTGTCTTTTTATTGGTGCATGCAGAGCATTTACATTTTGGGTGATTATCGATAGGTATGTACTTATTGCCATCCCGGGCTTTAGATTCATGATTACCAATGGGTCAAGGGCAGCTTTTTTACTATTTAACAGTCTAACTTAACTCACTTAGTACTCTCTTTGAAACACAATGTAAAGGTTCTTTTTATTTTTTCTCCCTTCTTTTTCTTCCTCTCCACTCTCTGTATATTAGGTGACACATTCTGTACTCTTTGTGTATCCCTTGACTCACTTTGTGGGTAGTTGATTTAATTTTGCATTTTCTTAGTAATTATTCTGTCTACTTCCTTTGCCGTGTTTTTATTTTCTCCGGTGACAGCTATTTAGCCTTAGGAGCACTTCCATCTAGAACAGTCCCTCCAATATACACTGTAGAGATGGTTTGTGGGAGGTAAATTCCCTCAACTTTTGCTTCTATGGAAATTGTTTAATCTCCTCTTCAGATTTAAATGGTATCTTGCTACGTAGAGTATTCTTGGTTCAAGGCCCCTCTGCTTCATACCACGCCACTCCCTTCTGGCCTGTAAGGTTTCTGATGAGAAATCTGATGATATCCTGATGGGTTTTCCTTTGTATATGATATTATGATATTTTTTTCTCTCTCTGGCTGCTTTTAATACTCTGTCCTTGTCCTTGATCTTTGCCATTGTAATTATTATATGTCTTGGTGTTGTCTTCCATGGGTCATTTTTGCTGGGAGATCTGTGTGCCTCCATGGCCTGAGAGACTATCTCCTTCCCCAGACTGGGGAAGTTTTCAGCAATTATTTCCTCATAGAGACTTTCTATCCCTTTTTCTCTCTCTTCTTCTCTGGTACCCCTATAATGTGAATATTGTTCCATTTGGATTGGTCACACAGCTCTCTTTTCATTATTTCATTCCTAGAGATCCTTTTTTTTCTCTCTGTGCCTCAGCTTCTTTGTATTACTGTTCTCTAATTTCTATTTCATTTACTGTCTCCTCTACACCATCTAATCTGCTTTTAAATCCCTCCATTTTGTTTTATTTCAGAGACTGTATTTTTCATAGTTTCTCTCTCTTTCTTGATGTCCTCCCTGAGATCTTGAATATTTTTCTGTAACTCCATGAGCATGTTTATGATTTTCATTTTGAAATCTTCATCAAGAATATTGGTGACTTCAGTTTCACTTAGCCCTCTTTCTGGTGTTTGAGCAATTTTTGTTTGTACCAGATTGTTTTGCCAGTTCATATTTCTGATGATCACTATGGAATAATAACCTTGTATAGGAGGCAACTTGTAGTCCTCAAAAGCTCTACTTTCTGGAGTAGCCGAGCACCTTGAGTGATGGTGGGGGTCACAGGTGCATGGTGCTGGTGCCTGCTGGGAGGCAAGAGCTCTTTTCTGCTTCCTGGTTGCATTGCCTGCCTCCTCTCTCAAGGCCAGTGGGCCAGTTGTGCAGGGAGGAACCTCTCGTTATGTCCCTCTAGCTGCCATAGGCGGGGTTGCTCTCCAGCTGTCTTGGCATGATGCTGGGGGCAGCAGTTTTGTGAACCAGTGCCTGCCAGGAGGAATGAGTGGCAGGCTGCATATCACAGTGCAGGGCCTTGGTGCTGCATCTCCAGCCAGGGGGCTGGATCACCTGAACCTCCTGGGGATTCCTAACGTGCTGGGCTGAATGTGCCAGGAGAATTTTGCCCACCTGTCCTTTTTCCTGAGCAGCAAGCTCTGTGTAATCCTTGCCTCTTTAGTGCCCCTCTTGCTATTGGGAAGTCTTTCAAAGTGCCTGCCTTTGTTTTTCCCCAGAGCGTCTGGTTGTGGGTACCTGTTGTCCATAAGTGCCTGGAATCTCAGTCTCTCTGAGTATTCTACTTCGTGCTTTCCAACCCCTCTAATCTCCAGAGCACCATGTAATATGGGTTCATACTCCTGGGACAGATGTCCAGGTGTGGGTGTTTAGCAGTCCTGGTCTTCTACTCCCTCCCCTCTCTGTTTCTCTTTCTTTCACCTGTGAGCTGTGGTGGGGGAGGGCTAGGATTTCACTGGATTGCAGCTTTGCTACTTTACCTTTCTCCGTGATGTCTTCTCTTTTACTCAGATGTAGGCAGTCTATCACAGTCTTCTTTCCAGTTGCTTTTTTAGGATTAGTTGTGTTTGTTGTGTTTTTGTGTTATATGTGTTTTGGGGAGGAGGTTTCTGCCTCAGTTCTCACACAGCCATCTTTTTCCATCTTCCTTCTACCTTTAGATTTTATAAGTATGAAAAAAAGCTTTAAAAATGAAAGCAAATTTTCTTGGATATCATATTATCCTGTTGTTCCCCAGTTAGATAAGGTCAAAACTGGAAAGCTTATTTATATATTTTGACAAGAGTATAGGCTGATTTTACTTTTAAGAAATGTACTGTAAAGGTCATAGCTGAATGTACTGTGGTTCCCATTAGTTCTTTTTGGGCAAGACCTCAAGTCCACATTTCCCATTCTAAGTGGCTTTGAGGTGTGTGGTGTCATAGGGAAAAAGGAAATGATAACTCTAACATCCCTCCTCCCTAATTCCCTATTCAAAAGTTTAAAATCCATGTAAGCCTGTGGGGCAACTTAATTTTTTTGAAGGTGAAAGATAGCTCCAAGACTAGATAAAGCCTGTAACATGATTATTTATTTTACAGCGAACACTGCTAACTAACATAATTATTATGGTTTGCTTAATAGAAATAAAATTGTTGCCAACTGTGTTGGGAAATCATGAAGGTGTTGCTAATGGAAAGTAGCTTTAAAAGGCAGGGGACATGAATATTGAGTTAATCTGGGTTTGAATAGGCTCCTCAAACTTCTAGATCTAAAACTTCCAGGTAAAATAACAATTAATACAATAGTTACCTAAAGTGCATGGTGTTAAGCAACTATGAGAAGGTGTACCAATTCCAATTTTTATCATCAGAGTGAAATGAGTCTTGTCATTAAAGAACACTTGTTCAAGGGGGAACATTTCTAGAGCCACACTATTAACAAAATTGAGGTAACCTATGTAGAATATCAGTTGTAGTACTTACCACTTTGTAAACACTAGGTCAGGAGTAGTGATTTTTGTTGGTTAAATGACTACAATTCTCAGGCCATACTCTTATATAAGGATTATATCTTTTCCTGTGATTAAACTTAATTTTAATTTCGAGCCTCCAGTCTCCCAAGTGCCCAAATACTAATTAGTAAGTTGGTCCTCAATTCATAGGGTTGTATCTTTTAGGGACTTAATTAAGACCAAAGCCTATGTTTGGGAGGCAGGATATGTCTAACAAAGGTCATGATCATGTATTTATGATGTTTTTTACCATGAAGTCCTGATTCACCTTTGCTTATTGATGGTGGGTCCACAAAGGTCATTGGTTCATTTTCACATACATTGCTTTATCTTGCCACAGTAGCCTTCCAGATCTACTCGATTGAGGTGCCATATTTGTCTGCTCCTGGCTGTAGGAGCAAACACTTTGTAGCTGCCTGACCTATAATGGGTACAAACAAGGATTCTATCAAGTTGACTTAAAATTGGCTGCTGCCTAGAGAGCCCATATAGATATGCATATGCTGTCACAACCAAGAATGGGGAGAACTCTTGATTCTTGATTCTTCCTGAGCCTAACTGAAAAAGGTGGTTTTGGTTTTTATCTGCTCTTAAGTCCCCAGAAATAAAATCTTTCAATAGTTCCTATTCTCACCCCAGGATTTGTTCAGGGGAGACAAGGTCCTTTCTAGGTAATCCAGAATTTAAACTTTTGTTTCATTTCTTTCACTTTAACTTTTCTGGACCTTTATCCAATCTAAGGGTTATTGTAGAAATGAGGTAACAGAAAGTAGAACCCCACATTAATTCTGACTGTTTACTTTTATAAATCACTTTTGGCATAAATTTTAATTTCTGAATAATTTAGAATTTTGAAAATAAAAAGTTTGGCTTTTAAAATTAAAAGATTTTTTCTTTTTTTTCTGTACACTAATAAATAAATAAAGCCTCAGAGTGTATGGGTAAAAAAAGTAAAAGCAAAATCAACACCTCAAAATACTGCTTTGCTACATTGGAATCATATTTAGTGATGGATACCTTTTATTGATTGCCAATCATCTAAGTCAATGAACCATCATTTTGAAAACAGTATTTTAAAATTCAGACAAAATTAAAGCTAACTAGACTTTTTAATCTTTAATTTTACTGATAAATGAATGTCAAAGAGGTTACCAAACAAATGAAAATAAGATGACCATTTCCAAATTACAGTGTTACCTTCCCCCTTATGTTTTAGGTGTTCAAACTAACTGAGTAAACTGCACAAGGTTTTGAGATGGTTAAACATTTTCATGGGAGCTAGTAAGATATCTACCATAGAAATTCTTAAAATAAATAACAGGTATAGATGTAAGAAAGTAATATGCTCTCATTTTAATATATCAAGATAAAAATGAGTTATAGATAGTAAAAATTGTAAATTTTCTTATAAAGAGTTATCATCCTTGAGGGCCATATATAAGTTCTATTTCAAAACTAGCCCATGTGAGAGACTTCTACTAGGTGGCAGTGTATGAAGATTCTGAACTCATCTCTTTCCACAGACACACCAAATCTACAAATGGATAATTTTCCTCTACAAAAGATATGAAAACTAGATAAGCTGCTTCTCTACAACAGAGGATAGAAAGACCACATCAAGATGGGGAAGAGATGCAGACAGTATTTTACCCATAACTGCCGTCCCAGCATAGCAACACAGAAGAGGGAAACATCTCAACAGTCCAGCAATTCTCTCAGGAGGGGAGAGGGGGTAGTGCCCTACATCAGGCACCTCTACCCCTGGGATTTGTATCAGAGGGATGAACCCCCAAAACATCTGGCTTAGAAAACCAATGGGGCTGATGTCCAAGGACCCAAAGTGCTATAGGAAACTGAGATTGCCCTTTTAAAGGACTCCCATGTGGTCTCATTTACTCCAAGACCAACACAAAAACAATTTGAAAGCACCTAGACTATATGTGAGTGAGATGCATTTGCTAATCCAAAAGTATCTTCTGGAGGGGCAAGAGCAGTTGAAACTCCCTGGAGTCAGAGGTGCTGTTGGATGTTTTTGCCCTCTCTACCTGGTCTGCTAACTTAGGTGGGCAAGCCCATATGCTGTACCCTCCTGCCAGCTTGCTAAGACACGCAGAGGGTGAACAGTTGAAGGACAGTTCTGCTGCTTTTTTGAAGCCAGAGAGCATGAGTGATTGAAGCACTCCTCCACTCTCTTACTGGGGCAAACAAGTGTGAATGGTGTGGCATTCCTGCTCCCTAGCTAAAATTTGTGAGTGTGGACAGTTGTGACACTCACCTGCTCCCTAGCTGGAGCTGACTAGCATGAATTGGGATGAGACTGGTAGTACCCTGGTTAACTAGACAAGGACACCACAACAAAAGAAAATTACAAACCAATATCCATGATGAACACAAAAATCCTCAACAAAATATTAGCAAACTAAACTCAGTAATACATGAAAAGGATCATACACCATAATCAAATGGGATTTATTACAGGCATACAACATGGTTCAACATCCATAACTCAATCAATGTGGTACAACTACACTAATAATACGAAGGATAAAAATCATATGATCATGTAAGTAGATGCACAAAAGCATTTAACAAAACTCAGTGTCCATTTAAGATAAAAATTCTGAACAAAGTGGGCACCTCAATGTAATAAAGGCCTTATATGACAAACCCACAGCTAATATCATACTCATTGGTGAAAAGTTGAAAGTGTTTCCTCTAAGATACTGGACAGCTTCATGCCAAAGATTGAATGTGGATCACTATCTTGCCCACATTTCAATTGGATTATCTGTCTTTTTATTCTTGAATTTTAAGTGTTCTTTATATATTTTGGATATATGGCCCTTATTAGATGTGTGTTTTTTATGGATATCCTATATTATTTATCCACCCATTGGATAGACATTTGGTTTGTTTAGACCTTTTGGCCTTTATGGGTAATGCTGCTATGAACATTCATGTGCAAATTTTTCTGTGGAATATATTTTAATTTTTCTTGGGTACCTGGAAGTAGGATTGCTGGGTCAAATAGCAGCTATGTTTAACATTTTGAGGAACTGCCTAGCTATTTTCCAAGCAGCTGTGGCATTTAACATTCTCACCAACAGTTAAGTGAAGGTTCTGATTTTTCCATATCTTTACAAACTCTTGCAATTATCTCTTTGATTATGAAGTGATATCTCATTGTGGTTTTCATTAGCACTTCTCTGATTGCAAAAGGTGTTGAGCATCTTTTCATGTGTTTAGTGGCTATTAGTATATCTTCTTTGGAGAAACAGCTCTTCAAATATCATTCACTTATATAATAGTCTGCCCACCCAAAATAAATTAAAACCCTCCTTATTTGTTTCTTTTAGATTTATTTACTACCTCAGAGCCCAAATGGGCACTCAACATTGATTCATATATTCAGTAAAATTCTAATCAAATCCCTTCAGGATTTTTTCATAAAAACTGACAAAGCAATTCTAAAATTTACTGGAAATGCAACGGACCCAAAATAGCAAACCAATTTCAAAAGAAAACAAATTTGGTAGATTAAAATGTCCTGATTTAACACATTAAAATGCTACAGTTAGTAACAAACGATGGTATTTCCCAAAATAGACACAGATACATCAACATAACAGTATATAGAAATAGATATATACATATATGGACAACTGATTTTTGACAAAAGTCCCAAGATGATTTGGGGAAAAGAATAGACTTTTTGAAAAATAGTGCTGGAGCAATTGGGTATTCACTGCTCCCCCAAATCTTTATACCTGGCAACAAATACAAAAATTTACTCAAGATGTATCATCCATCTAAATAGGAAACCTAAAGTTATTAAATATCTGCAAGAAAACATAGGAAAAAATATTTGTGAAGTTGGGTTAGGCAAAAATTTCTTAGGTATGATACCAAAAGCACGATCCAAAGAGAAAAATTACTAAACTTGACTACCAAAATGAATAAATTTCTGCTCTTTGAAAGACCCTTATTAAGGAATGAAAAGTCAGCCATTGACGGGAACAACACATTTACAAGTTGTATAATATGTAATTGATTTGTATTATATATAAACATAAATAGGAATACAAACAACCTAAATTTTAAAAATGGCAAAATAATTTGAAGAGACACTTTTCCTAAGAAACCCATAAAATGATACTCTACATCATTAATAATTGGGGAAATGCACATTCAAGTTGCTATGCTATATCACTACAAACCTATTACTATGGCTAAATTTTAAAAGACCAGCTATGTCAAGTGCTGGTGAGAACATGGAACATTTAAAGATTTCATATATTTCTTATAGAAATGTAAAATGATACAATCATTTTGAAAAAACAGATGGTAGCTAACTTTAAAAAAGCTAAAAAGCAATTAGCTTTTTCTTAACCTAATTTATTCCCAGCATATTAGTCAGCCATTCCCCTCCTATTTACTTGAGAGACAGGAAAGTACAAGTCCATACAAAGATATGTATGTACATATTCGTAGCAGCTTTTTTTGTAATGGCTCAAAACTGGAAAAAGTCCAAATATCCATCAACAAGTGAAAGGATATACAAATTTTGGTATATTTATGCAATTGATTTCTAGTCAGCAATAAGGATAAATAACTACTGATACACAAACAAAATGAATGCATAATCTCAAAATAAGTATGCTATGTGATAGAAGCCAGGCTAAAAAAAATAATCTACATGATCCAATTTATATAAATTCTATTGAATGAAAACTAACTTTAAAGAAGGATAACATATTGTTATCAAATTTTTCTCAAAATCTGGTAGCTATTTAGTGCTTTTCTTTCCTCCAAAACTTTAAATATTTAACCACAGGCACTTACATAACTATGGATAGAATTAGGAATTTATTTTTTAGCATTATCATCAAAACTCTAAAAGTTAACACATAGTAAAATGTTTCTTTTTTTAAAAGAAATATTGTCAATTCAGTAGTTCTTGGGCTATGTCATCCCAGAGCATTTCAGAGCTCTTAACAACTCTTTGACACCTTTTCTAAAGTTTTTGGTGAGTTCTGAGCAGTAGATAAATGAGCAATACAATAAAGGAGATCATATGGAAGCCCTTAAATTATGGACCGGGAGTGTGAGCTCTCTCAAGATTTAAAACAGGTAGGGAAAAGAATGAAAATACACTCATAAATATATTCCCCAGTCAAAAGCAGTCCAAAAAGTATGCATGAAAGCCTGTGTGATTTCTATGACTCTTAGCATCTGCTGATACTACTGGTTAAAACAGGCAAACATTGTTATTTCCATAATTATGACTATTGAATGTGGGCATGACCATAAGGCAAGGTATTGGATCAGTGAACAGGTACACACAGGAGACATATTTTAAACATTACTTCTCTCTAACATACAACCAATTTATAGGCTTAAACAACAAAGGACTTGTTTAGCGTCCAGTAATTCTCAGCACATAAAACATCAAAAACAACATATGGTTGTCAAAAGCAGCCATTTAAAGTAGCAGGGAGTGAATGAATGAGAGAAATATTAGCTTTTTATGAGTATAGTAATGCTTCTTATTTGTTTAAAGTAATGTTTTTTTATTTGAAAAATAATTTTTATATTTTTCACTGAATTTAATACTGTCCTATTTAGACCTTAGTCTTTTTGTATTTTATGCCAAGTGTTAGACACATATTCTTTTTTTTTAAAACAACTTAGAGAATTTCTTTGTAAAGTAGGAAGTAAAAAGCATGGTTTTAAGATTTATTTAGAATATGAACAAAACTAGAAAAAGTTAAAGTACAGAAAAGAAGGCTTAAGACAGTACTTAAACTGGCTTAATGGCCATACAATACAAACAAGCAAAACCTAAGTGTCTCTCATGCGAATAAGCATTAAGGAAAAGAGTATGGGAATATTTACAGAACAGGCCATAACAAATATTTTTAAAATTTACATAGAAACATATTCTTAATATTAACTCAAGATAGGGAAGAAGAACAAATTGAATAACTAACAAAGAACATAAACATTAAAAGGTTCCTATGATAGAAAAAAAACACATACAGAGACAAAAACTAAGACATTTTCATGAGTACATGCTTTATATGTATAAAAGTTTTGCAAAACAATGTTATCTCTAATTACATGAATGAATATTGATTATTTTCTTAACTCTTTTTTTGGTCTATGCCACTTGTAATGTAGTGACATAATATCCATTTATATTAGGTAGAATGGATAGAAAAGTATCATGGACAATATATCTCTTCTCTTGAAATACACCACAGGTCAAATCATACATTTAGTCTCTAAATCTTAAAACACCCATATTATTTACTGACAGTAGGTTAAATGAAATAATATGAGTAGTCAAATTCTCTCAATAGAGAAATTGTATGTTTGAAACCTAAGCACTATATCAGTCTAAGAGTAGAAAACTGTTTTCAATATGTAATCTTCACAGCATAAACTTTTTTGTTTATTAAGGTATCATTGATATACACTCTTATGAAGGTTTCACAAGAAAAACAATGTAGTTACTACATTCACCCTTATTACTGAGTCCCTCACCATACTCCATTACAGTCACTGTCCATCAGTATAGTAAGATGCCTCAGAGTCACAGCTTGTCTTCTCTGTGCTACTCTGTCTTCCCTGTGACCTCCCCCACACCATGTGTACTAAACATAATACTCCTCAATCCCCTTCTCCCTCCCTCCCCACCTGACCTCTTCCACCCCTCCCCTTTGGTAACTGCTAGTCCCTTCTTGGAGTCTGTGAGTCTGCTGCTGTTTTGTTCCTTCAGTTTTGCTTCATTGTTATACTCCACAAATGAAGGAAATCAATTGGTATTTGTCTTTCTCTGCCTGACTTATTTCACTGAGTATAATACCCTCTACTCCATTCATGTTGCAAATGGTAGAATTTGTTTCTTTCTTATGGCTAAATAGTATTCTATTGTGTATATGTACCACATCTTCTTTATCCATTCATCTACTGATGGACACTTAGGTTGCTTCCATATATTGGCTATTGTAAATAATGCTGCAGTGAAGATAGGGGTGCATATGTCTTTTTATTTTTATTTTTTGGTATCATTAATATACATTCACATGAACATTGTGGTTATTAGATTCCCTCCATTATCAAGTCCCCACCACATACCCCATTACAGTCACTGTCCATCAACATACTAAGATGCTGTAGAGTCACCACTTGTTTTCTCTGTGTTATACTGCCTTCCCCATACCCTGCCATACATTATTTGTGCTAATCGTAATGCCCCTTATTCCACTTATCCCTCCCTTCCCACCCATCATCCCCAGTCCCATTGCCTTTGGTAACTGTTAGTCCATTCTTGGTTTCTGTGAGTCTGCTGCTGTTTTGTTCCTTCACTTTTTGCTTTGTTCTTATACTCCACAGATAAGTGAAATCATTTGGTACTTGTGCATATGTCTTTTTGAATCTGAGAACTTGTATTTTTTGGGTAAATTCATGGGAGTGGAATTCCCGGGTCAAATGGTATTTCTATTTTTAGTTTTTTGAGGAACCTCCACAGTGCTTTCCACAATGTCTGAACTAGTTCACAGCATAAACTTTGTATTAGCATACTATCACCATCGTTTTAAGATATTCATATGAAATACCGTAAAACAACTTTTGCAAATGAAACAAATGGGGTCCCTGCAGTTTACATATTTGTCAACTTTAAGTAATATTTGCTTCCAAATACAATAAAAGAATTTTCCAATCTCCTCTATTGCACATTTATATGCAACGACCATAAATGAAAACTGATATAGTTGCATTGTTTTGGCCACTTGAATTCGATGGATTGTGTTGCCATTGATGATACAATTTTCTGAAATAGCGAGAAAACAAATTTTAAGCAAAATTCAATCTTCCCTTGATTTACATACTTATGTTCCTGAAAATTACCGTTTATAAATTCATAAAAAATGTGTTAAAGTTAGAATTAAGCTCAGGATATTATAAACTAATTTCCAACTATATGAATCTGTTCTAGGATGTTAAATTGACTTACAGGCCAGGACACAATTCTTTGGGATAAGGGAGTGTTCCACACATTCATAAGCTCTAGCTTCTCTGGCCCCTGTCATCTAAATTACACTAGCCCCCTCATTATTCTGAGATTAGTAAAAAAAAAAGTAAATTTCTCAAGTGTTGCTTGCAATATAGTAATGCCCTATAGAGAACCATAATTCTTAGACAACATTCACCACTATCTCACTGTCCTAAGCTCCTGCCATGGCTATGAGTCACAAATGTTAGAGAAAATCAACAAGAAGTTGTGTAGAATAAAAAAAAAAAATTCTTCATGAAATTGGGTGGATTTGTTTTTTGAATTTAGAGAATACATGACCTTAGGAGAGTCAAGAAAAATAATTGTAGATATGGCAAAAATGTGAGAAAAGGTGCAAAAGCAAATGTGGATATGATATCATCAAAGAGGGACAAAGCAAAATTATAAAATTATTAAATAAAAATGAAGTTTAAGATAGATAATCAGGCCCTAATCTATGGCCTGTATATATCTGAAAAAAAAAGGGTCTCAAATCACTATCTTAAGAAACTAACTCCAACCCTGATAAAATCTCCCAGAAAATAAGGAATAAAAGACCATTTCCTCAATCCCATAAAGGGTACCAATGAAAAAACAACATCAATTCAGTGGAGAAAGACTGTTTTTCCTCTGTGACTAATATCAAACTTTGAGGTTCTGGCCAGTATAATAAGATATGGAAAAAGTATAAGGCATTCAGATTGGAAAAGAAGTGAATGACTTTATTTGCAGGTGAAACAAATGTCTATATAGGATATCCAGTGGAGTGTACCCAAAAAACCTAAATTAAATTATACAATGATCTTAGCAAAGTTGCAGGACATGAGATCAATATAAAATAATCAAGTGCAGTGCTGTAAATAGCAAAAATATTGGAAATTGATATTAAATTAATATTATTTTAAATACATAGAAATACATAGAGATAAATCTTATGAAAGATGTACAAGATCTGTACACTGAAAATTGTAAGACATTGCTGTGAAAATCTGAAGTTAATTCAAATGACCATTAATAAGTAAATAGAAACACAAATTGTGATATATCCATATAGTGGAAAACTCTTAGCAATAAAAAGGAAAAAGCAATTAATACATAAAACAACATAGATAAATCTCAAAGTAGTTATCTGAGGAGAAAAATCCACATAAAGAAAATAATGCATACTCTATGATTCCAATTTATAAAACTTCATAAAATGCAAACTAAGATATAATAACAATAAGCAGATCAGTGGTTTCCTAGGAATGGGTGGAGGAGAAGTATTTGAAGGAGAGAATACAAATGGGTGTTAGGAAATGTTGGGGAATAATGTATTAATCCTTATCTTGATTGTAGTAATCATTTTCCATATATACATATATATATATATATATGGATAGATAGCTATATGGGTGGATAGATACAGATATAGACATAGATTGATTTCTATGTATCTATATATAGATATTATACATATATTGATTCTATGGATATAGATATGTATATCTTATTTAATTTTACATTTTAACATATGCAGATTATTATATAATAATGACTCAATACCAGTATTAAAAAGCAGAATTAATTGTTGAAGACATAATTACTGATAACTTGCCAAAACTGTTGAATACTCTACTTTTGTGCCACAAATTTAATAAATACCATGAACCCAAGCAGGTAAAACACACAAAAAACTTTTCTGCATCATGCTTAAATTGCTTAAGTTAAAGACAATGAGAAAATATTAAAAATCAGTTAAGGAAAAATGGACAAAATGCTTTAAAGGAGCAAAATAAGATGGTAGATAACTGGACAAAAATAATGGAGAGTCATCAGTAGAATATCATGTTTACAATGCTGAACGAAGAAAACAGATAACTGCTAGATTTCTATACCCAGAAAATTTTCCTTAAGAAAATGATTTTCAAACAAATTGAAGATAAAAATAGAGTTCATCAGCACAAACTTGATAAATTTCCTCAATATCAGTTTTAGTTTCTCCCTCTTATCTTTCTCTCCTCCTTTCTCCCCAACCCATTCCCAGGAAATCACTGGTCTTTTTGTTACTATGGGTTAGTTTGCATTTTATGAAACTTTATAAATTGGAATCATAGATTATATATTTCTTTTTATGCACATTTTCAAGTACAAGAAGAAAAATAAATTCCATCCTTAACTAAAGAATGACAATAATCTTCTCCAGAGAATAACTTAAACCAGAAATCACCCACCAACATAGCTAAAATTAAACTATGACAACACTAGGTTATGATAAAAATTTAGGGAAATGAGAACTATTATATCTCAGGTGGGAGTAGAAATTACAATAACCACATTGAAAAAATGGTTTATTTATTATGGTTTATCATATAACCCAGTGATTCCACCCTTGGATATATATATGAAATAAATGCATACATGTATCCTTGAAAGGGTATGTACAATAGTGTTCATTGCAGCATTATTTAAAATAGCTAAAAACTGGAAAGAAATAAAATATCCATTAATATTAAGATGGTAAGTAAATTATATTCAGGTAATAATAACAGTAAAATGAATTAATTATAGCTACACACAACAACATTGATATATGTCATAAATACTCAAGTAAAATAAGATACATAAATATAATTCTTCTTAATGTAAAGTTCAAAGGGAGCTGAAGTTGTTCTTGTTTCTTAGAAATCAGGGTGGTTGGTTCCTAGTAAGTCAGTAGTATGGGTTGGTTAATGACCAGTTGTTTTGTATGGTAGGGAGGGAGGGCCTTCTGCAGTACCAGTGATCCTCTGTTTCTTCATTTGTGTAGTCATGACTCTAAAGTATTCAAATTGTGAATATTTATTGAACTGTATACCCTTGAATTGTGAACTTTTATGTATGCTATTCTTTAATTTTAAGGTTTTTTTTTTAAAAATGACATCCTAGTATAAAGATCAATCAAATACTAAAAAAATGTTTTTAGGAAATGAACATATAATAGAAAAAGAATCAATAGAATATTTTCATGATAGAGTTCAGAATGTCTTACTGAAGTATAACAAAGTTAAATGTTATGGAAAACAGAAGGTATATGTTAAGAAAATTAGAGTGTTAGTATAGGAACCAGCATCTAATACTAAGGATACTAGAAATGGAGAATAAAAATTTAAGAAGGAAAATTTTCAAATAAATAATGCTAGAAAAAAATTAGAATTTAGGAGCATTTATCTTCAGGTTAAAAGGTCTCTGAGTCTCTAATACTGTTAATAAAAAGAATCAGTTAGTCACAATGTTATGATTTTCAGAACATCAAGAATGTAAAAGCAAAATTCCAAAAATTTCCAAAAAGAATAAAGTCTTATGCAAAGTGTCAAGATTTAGAATGGCATTGTTAGCAATATTGTAATGCAGAAAATAGCACAAAGCCTTCAAATCCTATATTAAAATGCTTTTTACTGTTATATGGTGTATACTGAAACAATCTACCAATTGAGTTGAGAATGAAAGAAATAATTTTCAGAAACTTATCTCAAAATATTTAGTTCTGATGCAGACTTCTGAAGGTGATGTGACAAAACAAGAGAGTAAAACAAATAAGAATATATGGAAATTCAGAACAGGATCTACTACAAGAGAGAAATGACGAAAAATACCAAACTGATAGCTGCATAGCAGAAATAGCAATTCTAGTAAAGTAGGGTTTCTGGGAAAAAAAGCAGAACAGATGTGATCAAGCATAATGACTTACAATATTAAGTAAAAGACAAAGGCAGTGGAGTACATGAAACAAAATAAACAATACACTGAAAGGACAGCTTGTTTTTAGTTTTCTTTTCTGTTTTTTTATTAATCCAAATATTAGAGTACCCATGACAGTACTTTAACCCCTTTTCTTATTGAGGATTATAGTTTTAAGTACTACTAAGAAATTTTAAATATCACTGTATACCTCAGACATCTCTTGTTGACTCCATATTCATATATCTAACTGTCCACTCTATATATCTTGAATGCCTAATAGACACTGTAAACCTAACATTAATAAAAACTGAAATCCATTATTTTCTCTTCAAACGTGCTTCAACTACCACCTTCCTTAACTCAGTTGATGGCAATTTTATACTTCTAGTACTTGAGTGAAAAGCTCTAGAGTAATATTTTTTGTCCTTTTTATCTTCTACCCAAATCTGATTCATTATTGTATATATATAGATATAGATATATATACATTCATAGCTACCTTCAAAATTTAATCCAGAATCTAACCACTTCTTAATGGACCACCTCTCCTACTACTATTAGACTCTGTGTACCACTGAAATGGTTTCCTAAATGATATTCTTGCTTTATCTGTTGACTTCCTTTCATTCAGTACTCTACATTGATGATAGATTGCAACTTTTTAAACATAAATATGATCATAACATATGCCTGCTAAGTAGGCACTTACCATGGCGTACTAAAGAAACAAATAACCAGGGCTGTGGCTCTAACTCATACTTCATAATTTCCTTGCTTCCTCTCATTTGTTTACTGAACTTCATTCAGCTCCTCCAGACTTTCTGGTTCTAGACTATAGAAAACATCTTCTGGCATCTATGATACTTACTCCCTTGCTATCCTATATCTAAAATATCCATTCCCTCCAGCATCCTCCTACTTAGCTTTGTGTTTCTTCATAATATTTACCAGTTCCTCACAGTGTTATGTATTGAAGTTTGTGTTTTGTTTATTAATACCCCTTTCCTTGCAACTCAAATATAAGATAATTAAGCATATCTTAATCTCTTCACTGATGTGTGCCTAGTGTTAACAACATGGAGTAGACATTCAATAAATACTTGTTGAATAAATCATCTTGTTTATCTCTCACTGATGTTTCATGTAAATATGACTTACTTTTGTGTTATCTGTGGTTAGGAGCTAATTGGAAGTGAATAGGCTCAGTTTTGCTCTATAAAGTTGAAACAGATTAACTGTAAAGTTGTTTTAGAATCTCCATGTTATTTCTTCTGTTTGGTAAGAGTCTTCCATGGTTCCATATAATGAGTGGCAAGGGATAGTTGTGTCAGTCACTTAGCAGGGGATTATGTAGGATGTCATAATTTGTTAATTGCTCTGGAGAATAGGCCTTATGGCTTCTCTCCTTACACCCTGTAGACTAAGTCTTAAGTACAAGAAGTCCTACATGTTAGAGAAAAACACTGAGAGCAAGTAAGATAAGAGCAGGGTCTTTCTAATAAATATTTTGATTTCTAAATTATTCATATATCTGCATCATCACTCAAGCCTTTAGATAGATGTTCAGTATACAAACAACACCAACCACTGGTTTTCTATTTAATGTCATAGAAAAAATCCTCAGATAAGTTTAGAATAGATCTTATTCTCAACCTAACATTTTCTTTTTTTAACGTAGAGTCAGCCATCATTTGGAAATATTGCAGTATTAAAACAACTTAAAAATACTTTAAACCTAGTATCCAAAATATTAGAAAATGTTCGTTGTTCACAGTTATACTAGAAGTATAATTGGTGACTTTCTCTGTTATAAATTAAAACAGAGAGGTGAATGACCATACCTTATTATTATTTAGGAATTGTAAGAATAAATTAAGTTATACAAATGGACATGTATTACTTGGTTTGATTTCTCCCTCCTTCTGATGTGTATGTCATTGTATGAAAAGGAAATTGTCCCTTGTTTTTTCCTCTCTAGCAGTAACACTGTTTCTTGGTCTTATATTCTTTTTACTTTGCTTACCGGAGCATGGTAAGGTCCTTCAAACATTTTTGAGATGTTAACATGAAAATAGTTTTCTTTGATGAAGTTGTACCCTGTCATAGTGAAATGCCTATGGTTTTGCAAATGTCAGAACCCTCAAGAAACTCAAATTCTATTGCACCAATAGATTAACAAAAATAAATATTTTCCCTCATTTCAGCTGTTAAGACAGCAATCTTTGTTGTTTTCATTTTTTTATTCAAAATGATCACTTCAAATTTATTATAGGAATTTTCTTGATGGTTTTATGAATTATCTACATGAACAATTAGGGTGAATTATGCCAATTACATAGAAATATTTTGCTATCATTAGACATTCTCTTGGTATCTTGAGTATAATGTTGATAGGAAGCAATCTGAAGAAGTTGATGAAGCCAGATTGATTAATTTGTTAAATAATGTTGAAATGAATCTGAGTGACAGATGGAGAATGAGATTTTTTTTAATTTTTAGTATTTTCTCTTCCTTAGAGGCAAGAAAATCATGGTCATAATGTGTATATATGTTCTTTGATCTACTCTGGGGTTCAGTCCTGTGAGGAAATATTTATCAAAAACATTTAAGTGGGTCCCTCACATATCTCTTTATTTGTTTTAAATTGTTTTTTTAAAAATGGGTCCTGGATTATGGATGCTGGTGTATAAATCTTTCAATACAGTTATTTATACCTTTTGAGGTCTTCCCTCTAGTGATCTATATACTTTTGGAAAGGGGACATCATATAAAGGGTTGGATTTTCTTAGAAGAAAACGGGAAAACCCACAGATGTATACAGTATCTCAGAAGACAGTGTTAAAATGGACTGAAAGCAGCACACACTTTTCTTTCTGGGACAATCAGATTCAGTTATGTGGTGTGACTTGTTTCTTGAGATAATGTTGCCTACTACTTTTATGTTATAATAATTTCTGATAATTGGCAATATGGAAGAAACTAATACCATATTTGTCACATGGTGTGTGCTCCCAAATTACTTGTTAAGTCTGTTGCTGCATCTGGGTCTGGTCTTTATCTGTCATATGTTTAGGAAAAAAACAAGCTTACCTCATCCTCTCTGTGTAGAGGGTTCAATTTCTTCCAACAGCTGTGCAATGCAAAATTTCTACAATTTTTGTCTGGGGAATTTTGATCAATTTCATATAGGAATATCTCAGTATAATATAATGCTCAAAAGACAAATTAAGATTCTAAATTCAGAATAGTTATATCAATAAAAAAATTACACAATTTTATTGCACTGATTCATTTCTCCCAATGGAGGATACAAAACAATGTCCTAAGATTGGGCCAGTAATGAAAGTTGTACTAGTCCATGCACTTGAATAAATAATAAAACATAATAATTTGGAACAATATCTCCCAAAGTATATTCCACAGAGTTAATAACTGAAACATACTATAAAAATACTCTGTAGTCAACTAAATTTGGACAAGGCTGGGTTAAATAGAGTTGAACAGTTGGTTTTGCAATATGACTTCTCAAAGCTGTTAATATGTTAATATACATTTGAGTATGCATGAGGGTGTTATAAGCAGTAGCAGCATTGAAAAATTTTGATAAATTATTTTTTAGATGCAAATCTATCATACTTTTTTTAAGAAAGGCCTTTCATGTTCCTCTTCTGAAACTTTTACTGTAATAACTACTCAGGCAAAGTGTTTCCTATTTCATTATGTTATTGAGTTGAAGTAATATATAGCTATGTGTTTATATAAGAGATTTAGCATGACATTTTCAGTTAGCTCTGAGAATTTGGGTTATTTGTTCCTGACTGTGAATACTGTCTTGACAGTGTCAATATACAACTCTGTCCATTTACTCTTAAATGAACCATTCTACAATGACACTTTGAAATTTAATAAGTTTAATTCATTCTTATTATATGAAAAAATTTTATTTTTAATTGATATCTATAAGCTATTGAAAACATTCCTCTCTTGATATTTTCAGAAAAAGATGGGTATACTTTCTATTCCATATATTGCACCAGTTAATGAAAATATTAAATAGAAGAGAAACAACTTGTATCTTAACATGCTTTTCCACTCTACAAAAGATACTATAGGATACCTCCAGTTTCTGTTCCAACACATAATAACTTAGAAGTCATCTCTTCTATCCTCACAATAAGAAAAAAAACAAGCAAAGTGAAATTCTACTTTTTTAGTCCATCAGAAAATGAAGACACAGGGCAGACCACAACCTTGAAAACTGAAGAGACAGGCAAATGCAGAGAAATGCAAATAATGTTGAAATGTTCTGCTCCTCATGGCTTACTGGGAGCAGAAGTCCCTGCCAGAGCCTGGTGGGAACATGTAAATGGTAATTGACTCGTTGCTGGAGACTGAGCATGGGTCAGTTTAAAGAGATAAAAAGTTCCTGGAGGTGCCTCTCTTTCATGAGTTTTTCCTTTGGGAGCCACTCCAGGTTCTCAAACTGAAGATAGGATAAAAATTCCCTCATGCTTCCCACAAAGGGAAGGGAAAAAAAACCATTTCTAATTCATCAAGAGTACTCTGTTTTCCTTAGCAAATGCTTGCCCTGAAGTGAATCTATTTTGAAAGAGCCTAACCAAACTGGAGGGAAGGAAATACCCAACTCCAGCCTTCCAGTCTCACCTAAAGAAGAAAAAAAGCTGAGAAGTGCTTGTGAAGGTCAGAGAGCAGGGACAGGACACAGGCTCACTGAAAGACAGATCCAAGCATGATGCCTCCTCTCTCCTCAAACACCCACATCGGCAGGGCTCATATATTAACAGGGGACTATGGCTGAAATAACTGCAAGCCTCTAAGACACTATTTAACAGGGCACCAGGAAAACCCCAAGATACAGGGGAGACAAAAGCAAGGAGACTAGAGGAAATTTTAGCTTCTGAAACCATAACCAGAACAAACAGTAAATACAGCCTGATGCTATCCTGACCAACATAAAACCTCACACTAAAGGCTTATATACGTTAATTCCTTTTATCCAGGATGTCATGTCTGGCTTTGAACAACAAGTACAAGGCATCCTAATAGGCAGAAAGCACAGTCTGAAGAGATGAATCAAGCATCAGAACTAGACTCAGACATGACAGAGAATTTGAAAATTTCAGATCAGGAATTCAGAATGACTAGAAGTATTTTGTTCAGTGCTCTAGTGGGAAAAAAAGGGACAAAATGCAAGAAAAATGGATAATGTAAAGAGAGAAACAGAAATTAAAAGAATGAAAAGTGTTTGACTTAGTTACACTCAGCCCACTGCCCTTCCAGCCAGTCCATGCCGATGAAATTTCCCATATCCAGGCCCATAAGACTGAGCCCTTAACAGGATAGTCTACATTTTTTTAAATTTTGCTATTATTAATATACAATTACATGAGCAACATTGTGGTTACTAGACTCCCCCTATTATCAAGTCCCCACCATATACCCCACTGCAGTCACTGTCCATTAGCGTAGAAGGATGTTATAGAATCACTACTTGTCTTTGTGTTATACTGCCTTCCCCGTATCCCCCCACCCCATCCCCACCCCGGCTATATTATGTGTGCTAATTGTAATAGCCCTTTTTCCCCCTTATCCCTCCCTTCCCACCCATCTTCCCCAGTCCCTTTCCCTTTGGTAACTGTTAGTCCATTCTTGGGTTCTGTGAGTCTGTTGCTGTTGTGTTCCTTCAGTTTTTTCTTTGTTCTTATACTCCACATATGAGTGAAATCATTTGGTACTTGTCTTTCTCTGCCTGGCTTATTTCACTGAGCATAATACACTCTAGCTCCATCCACATTGTTGCAAATGGTAGGATTTGTTTTCTTCTTATGGCTGAATAATATTCCATGGTGTATATGTACCACATCTTCTTTATCCATTCATCTACTGATGGACACTTAGGTTGCTTCCATTTCTTGGCTATTGTAAATAGTGCTGCGATAAACATAGGGGTGCATATGTCTTTTTCAAACTGGGCTGCTGCATTCTTAGGGTAAATTCCTAGGAGTGGAATTCCTGGGTCAAATGGTATTTCTATTTTGAGTTTTTTGAGGAACCTCCCTACTGCCTTACACAATGGTTGTACTAATTTACATTCCCACCAGCAGTGTAGGAGGGTTCTCCTTTCTCCACATCCTCACAAACATTTGTTGTTGTTTGTCTTTTGGATGGTGGCCATCCTAACTGGTGTGAGGTGATATCTCATTGTGATTTTAATTTGCATTTCTCTGATGACTAAAAGATGTGGAGCATCTTTTCATGTGCTTGTTGGCCATCTGAATTTCTTCTTTGGAGAAGTGTCTGTTCAGCTCCTCTGCCCATTTTTAAATTGGCTTATTTGCTTTTTGTTTGTTGAGGTGCATGAGCTCTTTATATAATTTGGATCTCAACCCCTTGTCGGATATGTCATTTATGAATATATTCTCCCATACCGTAGGATGTCTTTTTGTTCTACTGATGGTATCCTTTGCTGTACAGAAGCTTTTTAGTTTGATATAGTCCCATTCATTCATTTTTGCTTTTGTTTCCCTAGCCCGGGGAGACATGTTCATGAAGAAGTTGCTCATTTTATATCCAAGAGATTTTTGCCTATATTTTTTTCTAAGAGTATTATGGTTGCATGACTTACATTCAGGTCTATGATCCATTTTGAGTTTACTTTGGTGTATGGGGTTAGACAGTAATCCAGTTTCATTCTCTTACATGTAGCTGTCCAGTTTTGCCAACACGAGCTGTTGAAGAGGCTGTCATTCCCCATTGTATATCCATGGCTTTTATCGTATATTAATTGACCATATATGCTTGGGTTTATATCTGGGCTCTCTGTTCTGTTCCACTGGTCTATGGGTATGTTCTGTGGCAGTACCAAATTGTCTTGATTACTGTGGCTTTGTAGCAGAACTTCAGATCAGGGAGTGTAATTCCCCCTGCTTTATTCTTCTTTCTCAGGATTGCTTTGGCTATTCGAGGTCTTTTGTGGTTCCATATGAATTTTAGAACTATTTGCTCTAGTTAATTGAAGGATAGGTTACATTTTGATGAATATTCTGGCATCTAAGAAACCAATGGCTCATACCCCTCTAACCTTCATATAATATGGCTGCCTTTTTAGTTAATGCTGCTCTGAGCATTTACATGAAACTACTTGATGAAAATGAGAGATCCTGGGAGTGGTGGGGAGAAGAGATGGAAAGGAGTAACAAGGACTGCTCTAGGCACTGGCCCCTGTGGGATCTACCAACAAAGCCCCACCTCCACTGCAGAAGAGAGGACCTAAAGGAAGGGCTGCTCCCATGTGTGTGTCCAGGCTTCAGAGCATTCTCAGGTTGTGGTTTCTCCCTTTCATTGTTCCTATAGATTTTGCTCCTGCTCCAAGTAGTAAATAGAGTAATACCATCAAAATTCCCATCCTGGGCATTACCAAATTTTAATTTTGCCAATAAAAGGAATAGCTAATTTTTATACAGCATTTGTTCTATGCAAGACAATGTTATAAATTTACATTAAATCATTAGACATAGTATAATTTTATCTCATCCCCATTTACAGGTGAAGTAATTGAGGCATAAAGATACAACTTAAAAGAAAAGTGGCAGAGGTGGAATTCAGTGGAAGCAGCCTGATAACAGAATCTAGTGTCTTAAATGCTATTGCTACACTGTTTCTGCAGGATTAGGTTCAAATTAAATATAGCATTGTAATAAACTAGTTTCATGACTTTTTCAATAATAGAGATATTGAACATTAAAAAAAATCACAGACTGGGTTGAACATTTTGAATGTAATTGCTGATAAATTAAGCAGAAGGAAAGATGATTCACACCATGAACATCATCAATGATATTGAGAAACATTTTCTATCTTTTGAGTCCACAAATAAACGAATAACCTTCAATTTGTTTCATATCATCCCTAATAATTGCACCAAGGTACTAATTAGCTACTATTAGCACTATCTCATGCACACATACCAAATCCAAATAAGCTGGTAACACCAATTTATAAAATAACTACTAACAATTTGTTCTATAATTTGTTACTTGGAAAATAATCACAATTTGTGAAGTTAAAAATAAGGTTATATGTAATATATATTTATTGTATATAGTTTATTTATAAATTAAAATGTATATTTATAAATCTTGATATATATTGATCCATATACTTATTAATATTGCTGTACTGATTGTTAAATATTTTGACTAGTACCCTTTTTACCAAGAAAATGAATATTAACTTGGATGGGGATTTATATTTGATATTAAACACCTCATCTAAAAATATTGAAACAGAACCAAGAATGATTAAACATTTAAGAAACAGAAAAACAAAAACTAAAAAAGAATCACCAGTTTCAATACAGGACAATAGTCAACACCAAGGAACTCAGGAAATAGAATAGAGTTATGATAAGAAACATTCAGGAATATATTAGATTAACAAGGAACAGATTACAATTTAACTCTGAAAAGAAACCTAGTTCTCTGCAATTACAATTAATAATGCAGTAGATAAAATTTTGGTGTTATTACTAAAGAATAAATTATTGAGTTGGAAGATCACAGATCTTCTCAATAATACTGTGTGAAACAAACAAAAAAGCTAAAAGTTAATGAGTAAAGAGTTAACTGCATTGATGATAGAATGTGCAGTTACAACATTCCTGTTATAGAATTTCTAAAATCCAGTAATGGAAATCACAGAACAATCAAAGCAATAATAGAGAAAAAAATTCTGTTCCTGTCTTTAGACTGTAATCATTTCTAAGAGGAATAAATGTATAAAAAAACTACACCCAGAAACATCTGATAGAATGTTAGAACTCCTGGAGCAAATGAACAAAAAGAAAAAGCTTTAGAAGAAAAAGAAGATTATCAATAAAGTAATGAAGTATTAGATTGTCTTCAAACATTGGTTCAAGAATGCTTTAAAAGTTCTGGGAATGTTTTTTTCCACCTGGAATTCTATGGTCAGCAAAATGCAAAATAAAGACTACTTGAGACATTCAAAGACAGAATGTTTAGCACCCAAGAACATATTCCATATTAAAAAAAAATCATTTATAGATAAGGTCTCTCTTTCTTTCTCTCTTTCACACACACACACACACACACACACCCTCACAAACCCAGTATGAGAAAAGATATCAGTAAAGCATATAGTCAGTCCTGAAATATTGAATAGGTGGCTGTGAAGCTTGATATAATTAAAGAATTATTCCTGGAAAGAAGTAAAATATCAAATAACATTGATGAAAATTGGAAATTTATATTCCAGATAAAAGGATCAAAATATTCTGCTCTGTTAATAAGTTCTATCTCATTCAGGATAAAGACACTATAGACACTGCATTCTTCCTATTGTAATAAAAAAATAGCGGTTTAAATATAGCTATTGCACATTTAAGGTTGTATACTAAATAAAAGAAATACATATAGTTTCCAAAATCTTAAAAAAAAATGTAAAACTCAGTAAAGACAATGAGAGAGGAAAGAGACAATAAAGGATAGTAGGAAATACCAAACAACATATGTTATAAAGAACATATACTATTTGTTAAATTGAAATGGGATAGATTTCACTTATAAGATGGCTATTTTGGATAAGAAAAGTAAAACAAAATATATTGAATGGATGGTGATGTCAGCAAGATGGCCAGATAGGACATCCCTTGCATGTGTCCCCCGCTCAACAACAATAATTTGGCATCCATCCATGTATGAAAGTGCTTTTGTCAGATCTTTGGAATCCAAGCAGGAGCCTGTAGAACTCCAGTGCAGTTCAAGACTGAGGAGAGAGAGCCATTATGAGAAGGCAAATTCTCATAATGAGACTCACTAAAAGTGAGTGTTAATAGCAGCCAACTCACTAAAAGCAATCCAGAAACCTCACTGGATGCCTAAGAACTCACCTATAGCACTATTTGGCTCTGGGTCTTTTACCAGTACTATATACCAAGGGACCTGGGAGGAATCACACCCATCGGTGTGTGGGGTAGCAGACACACAGAACTCAGTCCTGGCTGTGGACCCGAAGTGGCCTGTGAATGGACTGTAGCCCACTGGCTGCCTTCTGGGAGTCCCTTGCAGTAAGCCCACCAAACTTGTTTAGACTAAATTTTGAAAGGCCCTATAACTGGGCTCTTGCCCATTGCAGGCACAGTCAGTGAAGGGTCCTGCTTGTACAAGGATGTGGCAGAGACAATTTTGTCTTCACCCATGAAGATCCTGAAAGAGCCAACCCTTCTCAAACTCTTCTAAAAATTAAGAGAAGAGAATATTCTCAAAGTCATTTTATGAGGCCAGCATTACCCTGACACCAAAACCAGACAAGGAGACTATAAGAAAAAAATATTATAGGCCAATATCCCTGATGAATATAGATGCAAAAACCCTCAACAAAATGTTAGGAAACCAAATTCAACAATTCATTAAGAGGATCATGCAACATGATTAAATGGGATTTTTCCAGGGATGTAAGGATGTTTCAACATCTGCAGTGTGATATACTGCATTAACAAAATGATAAAAATTAGATGATTATCTCCATAGATGCAGAAAAGGCATTTGACAAAATTCAACATCTATTCATGATAAATAAAACCTCAACAAAGTGTGTATGTAGAAAATGTACCTTAACATAATAAAAGTCATATATGACACTCAACAGGTAACATCATACTCAATGGTGAAAAGCTGAAAGCTTACCCTCTAAAATTAGGAACAAGAAATGTGTACTCCCTCTTACAACTCCTGTTCCACACAATATTAGCCAAAGTAATTCATCAAGAAAAAGAAATAAAAATCATTCAAATAGGGGTGGAAGAAGTAAAATTGTTGGCAGATAACTTAATATCATACATAGAAAATCCTACAGACTCTGCCAAAAATGATTCAAACTAATAAACGAATTCAGTAAAGTTGAAGCATACCAAATTGATACTCAAAAATCTGTTGTGTTTCTATACACTAATCACAAACTGTAAGAAAGAGAAATTTAAAAAACTATTACATTTAAAATTCCATAAAAAATAGTAAAATACTTAGGACTAAATTTAACCAAGGAGGCAAACAACCTGTACATTGAAAACTAAAAGACAGTGATGAAAGAAATGGAAGAAGATACAAATAAATGGAAATATATTCTGTGCTTATGGGTTGGAATAATTAATATTATTAAAATGTTTATATTACCCAAAGCAATCTGCATATTTAATGCAATCCATATTAAAATTCCAATGGCATGTTTCACAGGAAAAGAATGAAAAATTATAAAATTTGTATGGAACATATTCTATACTTTTCTGTAAGTTTGAAATTTTTTATGTTAAAACTTTTATATTAAAAAATTCATTAAAATACACAGCAAAAAATAATTTTATATGGGACCACAAAATATCTCTCATAGCCAGAAATAAAAGAAGTTGAAGAAAAAGAGAGAAACAAAAATGAAAAACAGAGAAAGAAAAACAAAGCTGGAGGCAACACATGTCTGGATTTCAAATTGTTACAAAACTATAGTAATCGTAACAGTGTGTCATTGGCATAAAAGTAGACACAGATCAATGGAACAGAATAGAGAACCAGGAAAAAACCCACACATATATGATCAATTAATTTTTGAAAAAAGAGCCAAGAATTTGCAATGGGGAAAGGACAGTCACTTTCATGATTGGTGTTCGGAAAACTGGACAACCACATAGAAAAGAATGAAGTTGGACCACTATCTTACACGATACACAAAAATAAACTCAAAATGGATTAAAGACATAAATGTATGATCTGACGCTATAAAACTCTTAGAAGAAAATACAGGGGAAAATCTCCTTTTCATTGGTCTTGGCAGTGATTTTTTGCATGACACCAAAAGCACAAGCAAGAAAAGAAAATATAAACAAGCAGAAATACACCAAACTAAGAAACCTTCTGTGCAGCAAAAGAAACAATATGAAAAGTCAAAATATGGAATGGGAGAAAATATTTACAATCTAAATATCAAATCAAGGGTTAATATCCAAAATAGATATGGAGCCCATACAACTCAATGGCAAAAAGAGTAATAATCTAATTTTTAAAAGGGAAGAGAAACTGAATTTTCTCCAAATTCATTTGGAAAATTTTCCAAATATGTCATGCAGATGGACAATATGCTCAACATTACTAATCATCAGAGAAATATGATTCAAACCCACCATGAGGTATCTCCTTGCACCTGTTAGAAAATGGATATTATATGAAAAGCATGTGGAGAAAAGGGAACTCCTCTGCAGTGTTGATGGGAATGTAAATTGGTGCAGCCACTATGGGAAGCAGTATGGAGGTTCCTCAAAAAATTAAAAATAAAACTACCATATGATCCAGTAATCCCACTTCTGGGTATATATCCAAAATAATGTAATAACTAGTTCAAAGAGGCATCTTCATTCTCATGTCCACCATAGCATTATTAACAGTAGTAAAGACAAAGGAATAATCTAAATGTACATGGTCAAAGAAAATGTGGTACATATATACAAAGGATTATTATATATAACTCAGATAGGAAAAAAAGATACTTTATAATCTCATATATGGAATCTAACAAAAGCCAAAAATCATAGAAATAGAGTAGAATGGAATAGTGAAATATAAGTAACAATACTTTATAATATACTTGAAAGTTGTTAGAGAATAGATCTTAAATGTTCTCCCACACAAAAAAATAGTTATGTGAGGTGAGGGATATTGACTTATTTTGGCATTCATTTTGCAATATATATATGTATCAATAGTTATGTTGTGTGCCTTAAACTTACACAATGTTCTACATCTTTCACGATAATTAATTCTTATTAGACCATGACCTAAATTAAAAATCCAGCAAGAATTCCTTGCTCCATGGCCCTCTTGCATTTTGAAAGACAACAATGGGTAGTCAAGTCTCACATTGCATCACAGTGACTCTTGACTCTTCTTGCCTTCTTCTTCAACATTTAAAGGACCTTTGCAATTACATTGTCTACCCCTCCACAATCAAGGATAAACTCCTTATATTAAGATCAGATGATGAGCAATCTTAACTCCATCTGCAAACTTCATTTCCCCTTGTCATATAACCTAACATGTTCACAGGTTCTGGGAACAGAATGTGGACTTGATGGGGAGGGAGAATTATTCTGCCTTCCACATACAGCAATAATAATTGAGCACATATATTATAGACTGTGATAACTCCTTTACACATTGGATTGGATAAGAGTGTGAGTTCTGGAACCAGATGTATGGAAGTTCAGCAATTTACTCTTCATTAACTCTGAAAGCTCAGGGATACCTGGGATTTGTGACTCAGTTTGTTCATAGAACAAGGATAACAGCAAAAATGTTTGGAGGATTAAATGACTAATGTATGGAAATAACTTCATGCCTGGCATATAGTAAGTGCTCATGCTCGATGCATACTAGATTTTTCTTCTTATTTAAATTCTCAAATATCAATGGAGAAAAAACATTACTTCCATTTGGAAGATAAAGAAAATTAGACTTAAAATAATTACATAATTTCATAAATGTTGCCCAGTATGTAAGTGGTGAAAATGTATTTTAGAACCTTAAACAATTTGATACTTTGGCCTACACATTTAAACCTGAAGTTACAGCATTGTTTTAAGTGTTTGCTTGCATACATTATATTAAAAATGTATATCCATTTATCTTGAATCTAGAAAAAATATGATGGAAAATCATCGATGTTTATATAGCCAATATCTATTTTGTATTTTTGACATAACTAGACTTAATGACATAACGAGTTTTGGTTGCAATTATCAAAAATAAACACTTACAAGACACATTTGATTGCCTTGTGCTGCTATTTGGTTAAGGCCAGTGGAATGTGAGGTGAAATGAAACTTTGAAATTGTACTTGTAAAAAAATTTACTCTTCAAAAATGCCAGATGTTAATTCTTAGCAATGACTGTTTCTTTCCCAAGATATCCAGATAGCTCAGATGTTCTTATCTTTCCTGGCCATATTAAAATTCCAAATCCCACCTTCCCAACATTCCAGGATCATGATAGCTAATTGTTAATATTTTAGAAATTTTCAGATTTGGTTGACAATATACTGGTAGCTTGAAATTGGTGGGAGCATTTAGTACATGGAAGTTTGAAAACACTGCAAATCAGGAATTCTTTTTTTCAGAGCTGGTTTTTGTAAGCACACTACTTACAAATCCCCTTTACTTCCTCTATTTTTTCATACTACTATGATCTTCTAAAATACATTTTAATATACTTATTTTTGTATTCACTTAAGGTCTGTCTCCCCTATTGTAATGTCAACACTAGGGTGGACTTTTTAATTTTGTTCATTGATGTACCTCTCTAATGTATCTGTTCTTAGAAAAGTGCTGATACCTAGAAGTCACTCAATACAGGTGAATAAGTGAAACGTTAACAGTATAAACCTTTTCATTGAAGCTAAGAACAAGTACACCCAAAAGAAAGACTGCATTTCTCAGATTTTTTTTGAAGTTAATCATGATCACTGACCATCTTCTGACCAATAGAATATAGCCAAAATTGAGATGTACAATTCTTGCACTTTGCCTTTATAGGAAAGGGATGAGCCTACGAACAGTTTAGAGTACAGCTGTAGTCATGTGCCATCTTTGACCATCATATGAGACGGCATTGTACAGATGTCTAAGATGTCAGAGTGAAAACATAAAATGGGCCTGGATTGCTGATACACACGTGCTGTAACAGGCCTAGACTGATCATGCTTAGATTGTTATTTAAGAGGTAAATAAAATATCTTGTTTAAGTAATTGTTTCACACTGTTTTTCATGTGATGGTTTAAAAAGCTGGTAAATAAGCCCATGGATTCCCACTACAAGTGGCATGCAAGTGTACCATGCAAGAAATGTTGCAATGCTGTTTTCTGTCAGTGTTATTTGTTCTTTATTATAGTAGCCAGACCTGTATATTAATATAGAAATTCATCTACTTTGTTGATTAGTTGATATGCACAGAATAAAGGAATTGCAACTACTCTTTGTTATTGTATAATAATTTTGGGTTATAAATTAGAAGTTTGAGATTCTAGTACTAGCTCTTTTCCGTGCTAGCCTATTTGTGCTTGCTGCTTCCTCTCTGTAATACAGAATCATTCATTACATTCTCTCCCAGTTAATTTCTTGAGTTTTAAGTTTAAATATCACTTCATTAAAAAAGGTTTTCCTGAACTCTCAGGCAAGATCAGTTTTCTCTAATTTATATACATATAAATTACATACACACACACACACACACACATTTTAGTGCTTTTTGTCATATTGTTTAAAACAACTTTGTTTATGTTATGTTATGTTATGATTATTGTGTTTCATTCATAGAAGCTAAGAGAGGACATGTATGTTTCTCACTCACTGCCTGTCACCTCGTAAGCATTCAATTAACATTTGTTAAAGAATGAATTAGCAAAATAATATGGCTGAAATGGATTTTCTTTATTACAAAATGGAACAATAAGATAATATCTGTGTGTTCAGCTTGAAGTGTTCATGTGAACATTAACTGAGTTAATAGATTTTATGGCACTTTAGTAATAATATAGTATAATATAAATATATATACATATATAATTAAATAATATAACTGACTTTTGTTCTACATGATACAGTAGTAGGTAACAGGCCTCATATGTTTTTATTTCACTAAATAGTTAAATTTTGCATACTCATGCCCATTAGAAGTGTTTAACAATAAACTAGATAGATTTTCCCTTTATTTCATTTTTAAAATTATGTGGTTATATTTTTCATTTATATATAATTTTGTTCTTTATAGTCATAGCAAGATTTTGGGTTTAATACAATTGCAAATTAAGGTAAGTTGGAGATATTGACCCTTTGTAAGTCTCCAATGACAACTTTTAATTTTTGGTAAACAAGATAAGCAGTTTTGAGAATTTGGAGTGTAATAATTCCCCCTGAACCAGTGTTTTGGAACTAAGTACGTGTGGATCTCATTCCAGATTGTGACCTTTAATTTAAAACTTTCTGGGTTTATGCAATTGGATCTCCTGAGAATTGCTGTCTACCAGCTGGTAGCAAGGCACCATTACAGAATTAAAGACAATTTGACTTCATTTATCCCAGTCTCTAGGACTCATTTACACATACTCATATTCATCCTGTCAGTCACTGAGTATTTCATTAATACTTACTTTGTTCCAAGAACTGGATATACAACAGTGTATGTGGTCTCTGTCTTGTCAGGTTGCATATAAATTGAAATGAGTACATAACATAAATACAGTAACTCCAGAACTAGGTAGTTCTATGAACAGAATTAAATGGGGCAGAGAGTGATATTGGAGCAATGATTCTGCAAAGACAATGCAAGGAGTCAGCTCTGTGAAGTTCTAGGTAAAGTACATTTTAGCATATATTAAATGGCCATTAAATAATTACTAAGTTTATAAAGGAGTGTATGCATATAAATTGCATAAAGCAATGATTGTGCAAAGGTATGTGTGGATAGTCAAGAATCAGCAAGTTATTTTCACCAGGATATTGTGATATTTGGAGTCAGAAAGTGATTCAAACAACATTGTAATTTCAGTTTCTTCTGTAAAATAGACATAATAGCTAATTCACAGTGTTGCTGTGAGCCTTTAAGGGTTTTATGTATATGAAGTGATTAACAGAGCAACTTGCATATGCTAGCACTTTCTTATGAATATAACTACCTTTTCTTTGGGTTTACTGAAGTAGAGTATCTCGCATGGTACAAATATTGAGTATTTTCCCAAGGGAAAAAATGTAAAGAATGTAAATTGAGTTTCTGATTCTCTGTTTTTTAATACTTTAAACATCATAAATAAATTAGAAGTAAGAAATGTTTCTAAAACTTTGCAAAAAAGAGTATTGTTTGGGGAGGTGGTTGTTTTTTGTTTACTCAGTCTTTCTGTTTTCCTTCTGGGTTCATATTTTTGAGTAGCACACTTAAACAATGATACATTGCCTTATTCCATCCATGAGAACAGGGTGGTATAGTTGTAAATTGGTCCCAATGGAACTAATAATAGAGCCATTGGGGAATGTGTACCTAAAAACAGAAATGGTATTCTTTGGCTATAGCTTTGATTCTAAGCAACTTTCTGTGTCTAGCATGCAATATTAAAGAATACATAAATATTTATGTATATATTTAATATATACTTAAATATATGTATATATTTAAATATGTACTTAAAGGAATGTGAGGCCATACATTTGCACACAAATGTAAGACAAACACACCTAATACCACTAATTTGTGTATGAATATGCATTTGCTGTTTTAGCAGAACCTTAGTCAATATTCTGTTACTGTTTATTGTGGATAAAAATCTAGCTAAATGAGCATTTCTGCCTTGAAGAAAGGCTGTCTTGTTGGCATAACCTAAAATTAAAGTGGTGAGGATGAAGATATGTTCACATAAGCTGGAAAGCAAAACCAAACGTAACTATTCTAATAGTGTTTACATCTATATTCATGTTGAGATTTGTGGTCAATATTCTTAAAATTCACAGTGTTTAATCATGCTTTTCTAATAATAACAGCTTTTCCTTTCCTCTCCAGAGAGCAATGATTTTTAAAAATCAGAATGGAAAAAAAATTTCGAAAACAAAAAACTTTCAGACTTAATGCAACAATGGCTTACTTTGCCAGATGTTTTCTGGTTAAGGGCTAAAGCAATCGAATAAGCAGTTCAGAAGACTGATGCCTCCCTGTGGAAATGTCATTGTATTATTCCACATAGAAAAATGTCTTGTCTGTTTGTTTCTATGATCAAAGCTAGTGCTCAAGATTGATATCTGATTGAAGAGAGAAATGTATCACACAAACTGTAATGAGAATTAAGTATTGTAAAGAAATTGATATATTATTTATAAAGGAAAGTAATCCACAATAAATATGACATTATTTAGTACCTTTTCAACTGTAATATTACGTATGCTTATCACAACTCAGGAGAAAAGGTAGATTTTTTAAAATTGGAAACTGAGGCATAAGAAGTCATGCACAATTGATTACCTTATTATTATGCAGAAATTGTGTCCAAAGTACATTTGATATTTCTAATATCTATAGTGAACTAAGGATAAATTTAACTTTTCAAAATCAGTGCTACTTAAAATTTCAAATGGAAAATTTTTAAATTGACACAATTGTTTTAAGCCCAGTTTTTCTATTTGAATTCATGAAAGGACACCAGCTTTAATGCTCAAAAAAAAAAAAAGATAGAGGCACATAATTTTCAACTTTCTTAAAGAACAAAAATCAAATTCTCACTGAAAATAAAGAAAAAAGGTTTTTTAATAAAATTCAAGAGAGGCATTGTATCTATCTTTATATTATATACTTTTGTTGAATTTAATTCAGCTGTTCAAATATAAATGGAAAAGATTTAATAAAAATCATTTAGAATACAGAATAACAAAAATGGAAGAAAATGTGTTAATATTGATAAAATTTCCATATTCACGTTATGATATTAATGTCAGTAGTGGTAGCCTTCATTATCCTTTCATATTCATTCTTTGTTATTGTCTTTCATATCATGGTCTAAAACCCTCATAATTTTTAACCAAAGTATGTAACTTGTCTTTCAGATAAATAACTTTAAGCTAGTTATTTGAGAATTGTCTGTCATACATAAGCATTTTAGCAGAACTTTAAAGACCATAAGCATGCATAAAACTCTCTAGTAGAACGGTTTCTTTTATACTTTATTAAATTGGTAAAAATGATAATTATGTTTTTTAACAAAACCCAAATATATAATTACAATTTTAAATAAAAATAAGCATATATGGTGAGCATATATATAGATAGATAGATAGATAGATAGATAGATAGATAGATATAGATATAGATAGATAAATAGAAGATACAGGGATAGGAGAATTGTTGGTGACCATCTTTGGAGGTGATCTGTTCATAGTCATATATATGTCTATCTTGATTATGTTTCACTGTGATAAAGATTTGTGAACTAAAAAGACAAAAGACATATTATATGACCACCTCTCCCCTATACATATGTATAACATATATTCATCAAACAATAGTGAGTCACTTAAAAAAGAACAAATTTGTGGATATTCACACAAAAAGAACAAACCTGTGAATAATGACTATTACTGTTTCACTCCATGCCCTAAAAGCCACATCCATAATCCTTTCTGAGCAAACTTCTACTTTAGGTGTGTCCAGATATCACTGAGCATTTCTATTGCAATTCAGAGAAGTCTTTTTGTCTAGCTGAGGATGTCTATGTTGAAAGTGTCTTAAATCTTTCAGACATCTTAACAAGGGTTGTCTATGAATTTCTGTGTCAGTTACCTGTTTCCATGTTATAAACCAACCAAATCTTTATCATTTCTCACGATTCTGTGCTTAGTGAACTTATCCCTTTGCTCCGCTGGGGTTGTTTGGAGTCATCCATGGAGCTGTATTTAGATGGGGCTTGAATATATCAGATGGCTTCACTTGCATGTCTGGTGTCTAAACTGGAAAGGCTGGAACAAATGTGGCATGGTATCTCTCTCTCTGGCAGGATAATGTGCCTTAAGTGTTGACCTATAGCATCAAGACAGGAAAAGTGGAAGCCATCTGTAGGGACCAACACTGCCTGCTTGTAACCTCTTGTCTAATAATAACCATGTGTCCACATGGTCCCATTCTTCCGGTGACCTACCCAATTTATGGTATGTCAATGGCTTGGGTCTGGCCTGCCTTATTTATAGGACATCTTGGTGTCCAGGCCCCTCTGGTGAAGCTTTTGTTCTTTGGAGCTCTGGTCATGCAAGGGCAGGTTCATTCTGGCAGCCAGGTGGAATGGTCATTAATCAGATACCCTTTTCTAGCATGTATATTACCTTTGTCTCCTCACTCCATATAATCAGGTCCCTCTGTCCATGATAGTGATGTGCAACCTCGGCCAGCCAGCTGCTCCTGGACTCCCTGTATGTCCCAATAAGGCCTCATGTCTCCTGTGCCACCACAGGGTCTTTTCTTTGTTCTCTTGAGGACTTTCACATGCAACTCGCCCAGTTGGGGTGTGATCAGACTTGCATTTAGACATCAAACATTGTGCGGGCTTGTCTTAGAATTGGTACATTATAACTCTTCTATGTGTTGTTGGTTAAAGCAAGTCACAGAGCAACTCAGATTCAACAGGTTGCTAAAAGGATTCCACCTCTTGAAAAAAAGAAGTGGTATGAAGATACAGGAATGGGAGAAATGTTGGTGACCATCTTTGAAGGTTATCTGTTGGATAGATAAGCAGACTACAGAAAGATTAACGTAACAAAATCTCAATCATGTGTCAGCTGGCAAAAACTAGTTTCTTCCATTTACTCAAAGAAAGCACTAAATGATCAGAAAATAAAATCTAATTCCCAAACACTGCTGCTAACAATGGGGAAGTTATATTTAAATAAGAATCAAAACAACCAAAAATAAGAAAAAAATTAAAACAATCAGAAAGAAAAAAACAGAGAACCAGAGAGGCAGCAGAAGTAAAATTCTTTTGCTGCTTGTGATTTACTCCAGGAACCAAAAAAATACATGCATGGACTCAGCCCATGAGGTGCACATTTTTGGCCTACAAAGTTTGATTGGCTCGAGAAAATGAGTCCACTTAGACAACTGTTAAAAGCTGGTTTTTAAAAGTTAAAAACTCTTACATGAATAAATAGAGTGAACATGTATCAAAGATTTATTTAATTCATAAATGAGAAAACCAATAAAATGGCAAGACTGGTTTTGGTTTCACAGTTTTTTTATTATATAAATGAAGGCAGTGTATCTTAGGCAAGTTATTTGCTGAAAATCACATGGGCAGTAAGTGTTAGACCTGGGAGTGAGATCTAGGGCAAAGTCTCATTTCACTCACTTTTTAAAAACTTATTAAATAGTCTGTATGATATTTAGCTGAGATCATCAGGCCTTTTACTCCCAATTTCTGATCGTGATTAGCTTGGTGGTACTATATGTCCTTCCTGTGTGCTGTGTTTTATTGACATCTTATATTTTCACTAGACTTTCTGTAAGATGTATTTGTGTTTTTTTATTTGTGTTAATTCTTGGATCAGCTAAAAGCATTAGATCTTATTGTAAATTATTATGATCTTATTAGATCTTATGTAAGCTATTACGTTAAAATTATTGGGTTATTTTATTTAGAGTAGTAAAGTTTGTAAATACTTCTATTATTTTAAAAATACGGGTATATCAGTCAGATTTCTTAATTGCAAACAAAAATTGACTGGCTAATTCAAGAAGAAAAGAGATTTACAGAAGGAATATGTGGTAATTCCTAGAATCAATGGGAAGCTGGAGGGAGCAGAGCAGCAGCCAAGGTCAGGCCGCAGGATTACCGTAGATAGAATGAACATTTTCTGTTGCCACCAGGGTATACTCAGCTGCTGTATACTGCTGCTAGGGAATACACTACAATTAAAAATGAATTCCTGTTGATCTTATATGATTGCATAACTTGTTCAAGTTTTACAATACTGAGTTGAAGCCACTATTGTCAAGTAGAGCAGAGGCCTACTCCATATAAGAGCCAAGGGATATATAATCCATTTCAACTTTGGTACTGAGAGGCAGAAATGTCAGTAGTTTTTTTGTACCTGTATAGAAAGTAAGAGTGAATGCATTTCAGAAAAAAAATAACATCTACCTTTTTGGATGGCTAACTTTGTATATATTTTCTTTCACAGTTATATCTCAAAATAACAATAACAGCAGCAGTGAAAACAAGGCTCCTGCAAAACATAGTGCAAACATCCTTTCCAAGGAGGACTAAAGAAATTCATTCTATGTCCAACTCCAAGACCAGGGTGTCAACATGTGTTATGTGCTTTAGTTCTGTTAAACTTACTTCTACATATTATTCAACTTATGGACCAATTTTTAAAGGGATCTACCACCAAACATTGTTTCTGTACTATACTGATAAAAAATTAGTTAAAATATAAACATATCCATGACCCAGCAAGTTGGAAAATTGATAAAAGAGTTCTTGTTATTGCTACTAGTTACAAGTAGCTCTTATTTATAACTCCCTTCTTCAGTACCCATTGTGTGTGTACTCTTTTTTTACTTTTTATTAAAAAATTTTTTTTCATTGATGTAATTGAAAATATTACATTAATTTCAAGTGTACAACATAGTGATTTAGTATTTATGTATATTACTAAATGCTCCCCACAATAAATGTAGCTACTATCTGTCATCATACAAATTATTAACATATTATTGGCTGTTATTCTAGAAGCTGTACTTTTCATCTCTGTGACTTATTTATTTTATAACTTCACCTAATTTCACCCATCAGGCCCAATCCCTGGCCTTTCTGACAACCACCAGTTTGTTCTCTGTATTGATGTCTGTTTCCAGGTTTTTGTTTTTGGTTGTTTCTTTGTCATTTGTTCTGTTTTTTAGATTCCACATATAAGTGAAATCATAAAGTGTTTGTCTTTCTGTGTCTGACTTATTTCACTGGGCATAATATCTTCTAGGTCTATCCACATTGTCACAAATGACAAGATTTCATTCTTGTTTATGCCTAAGTAATATTCCATTGTGCCATTTTGTTTATATGTATACAAACATATATATATGTGGCATATATATATACTACATCTTTATCTATTTATCTATTGATGGACTTTTAAGTTGCTTCCATGTCTTGGCTATTGTAAGTAACTGCAATAAACATAAACATACATCTCTTTGAATTAGTGTTTTTGTTTTCTTTGGGTAAACACCCAGGTGTGGAATTACTGAATCATATGGTATTTCCTTTTTTTTGAGGATACTTCATACTGTTTTCCATCGTAGCTATACCAGTTTATATTCTCACCAACAGTGGGAAATTCCCACCAAAAGAAAACCATTTTCTCCACATTCTTGCCAATGCTTGGTATTTCTTATTTTTTAATTCTAGCCATTTTGACTGGTATGCAGTGATATCTCATTGTGGTTTGATTTACATTTTCCTGATAATTAATGATGTTGAATATCCTTTCATGTGTGTGTTGGCCATCTGTATGTCTTCTTTGGAAAAATGTTTATTTAGTTCCTTTGCCCACTTTTTAATTGGATCATTAACTTTTTTATTGTTGAGTTTTATGCATGCTTTGCATTTTTTAGATATCAACCACTTATTGGATATATCACTTGCAAATATATTGAGTAGGTTGCCTTTTCATTTTGTTGATGGTTTCCTTTGTTGTGCAGAGTTCTTTGGTTTAATGTAGACCCACTTTCTTAATTTTGCTTTCATTTCTCTTGTCTGGGGAGATGTATCCAGAAAATAATTGTTAATGCTGATGTCCCATAGTTACTGCCTATGCTTTGTTTTAGAAGTTTTATGGTTCAGGTCTTGCATTTAGCTCTTTAATCCATTTTGAGTTTATTTTTGTGTATGGTGTAAGAAAGTGGTCAACTTTCATTAATCTGGATGTAGCCATCCAGTTTTCCCAGCACTGTTTATTGAAAAGACAGTCTTTTCCCCATTTTATATTCTTGACTCCTTGTTAGAGACTAATTGAACATACAAGTATGGGCTTATTTATGGCTCTTCATTCTATTGATACATGTCTATTTTTGTGGCAGTACCATATTGTTTTGATGATTCAACCTTTGTAGTATAGTTTGAAATCAGGTGTTATCTCCACCTTTATTCTTCTTTCTCAAGATTGTTTTGGCTATTTAGGGTCTTTTATGGTCTCATACAGATTTTAGGATTATTTGTTCTAGTTCTGTGAAAAATACTGTTGTTATTTTGATAAGAACTGCACTGAATCTGTAGATTGCTTTGGCTAGTATGGACATTTTAGCAATATTAATTCTTCCAATCCATGAGCACCATATGTCTTTCCATTTATTTTTGTTGTCTTCAATTTCTTTCATCAGTGTCTTACCTTTTCATAGTACAGGTCTTCCACCTCCTTGGCTAAATTTATTCCTAGGTATTTTATCCTTTTTATGCAATTGTAAATGTGTTTTTTTTCTTAATTTCTCTTTCTGAGAGTTTGTTATTAATGTATAGAAACACAACATATTTCTGCAAGTGGATTTTGTATCCTCCAACTTCACTAAATTCATTTATTTAGTTCTGATAGTTTTGGGGTGAAGGCTTTAGGGTTTTCTATACATGCTATTATGTCACTTGCAATAATGACAGTTTTACTTCTTCTGTTCCAATTTGGGTGCCTTTTATTTCATTTCCTTGTCTGATTACTGTGGCTGAGACTTCTAGTACTATGATGAATAAGAATGGTGAGAGTGGCATCCTTGTCTTGTTCTTAATATTAGAGGGAAAGCTTTTAGCTTTTCACTATTGAGAGTGGTATCAGCTGTAGATTTGTCATATATTGTATTTATTATGTTGAGATATGTACCCACTTTGTTGAAAGTTTTTATCATGAATGGATATTGAATTTTGTCAAATGCTTTTTCATCACCTGTTGATATGATATCAAGGTTTTTATCCTTCCTTTTGTTAATGTGGTGTATTACACTGATTGTTTTGTGGATGTTGAAACATCCTTTCATCCCTGGAATACATCCCACTTGATCATGGTATATGATCCTTTTCATTTTTTTGAATTTGGTTTTGCCAATATTTTATTGAGGATTTTTGCATCCATCTGTGTTCATCAGGGATATTCTTTTTTTGTAGTTTCTTTGTCTGGTTTTGGTATAAGAGTAATACTAGCTTCATAGAATGAATTTGGAAGCATTTTTTGCTCTTCTACATTTTGGAATAGTTTGAGAAGGATAGGTATTAGCTCTTAAACGTTTGGTAGAATTCACTTGTGAAGCCATCTGGTATTGGGTTTTTGTTTGTTGAGTTTTTTGATTACTGGTCAACTTCATTACTAGTAATCAGTCTGTTTAGATTTTGTATTTCTTCCTATTTCAGTCTTGAAATATTGTATGTTTCTAGGAATTTATCCATTTATTCCAGATTGTCCAAATTATTGGCATACGATTTGTTGTAATCATTCATATTCCTTTAATTTTGTAATTTTGGTTGTAACTTCACTTTCATATTTTATTTTATTTGAGCCCTCCCTCATTTTTTCTTATTGAGTCTGACTAAAGGTTCATTAATTTTGTTTGTCTTTTTAAGAAAACATCTCTTAGTTTCACTGATTTTTTTTAGTCTATATTTCAATTATTTCTGCTCTGATCTTTATTATTTTATTCCTTCTAACTTTGTGATTTATTTGTTTTTCTTTATTTAGTTCCTTTAGGTATAAGGTTAGATTATTTATTAGAGATTTTTCTTGTTCCATTTTTAAGTAGACCTGTATTGCTATCAACTTCCCTCTTAGAATTGTTTTTGCTGCATTTCAAAGATTTTAAACCATGCGTTTCTGTTTTCACTTGTCTCTATTTTTTTATTTCCTCTTTGATGTTTTCATTGACTCATTGGTTGTTTAGCAGAATGATGTTCAGCCTCTGTGTGATTTTTTTTCCTTGTGATTGATTTCTAGTTTTATACTATTGTAGTTGGAAAAGATGCTGGATATGACTTAAATCTTAAATTTATTGAAAATTGTGGCCTTACATGTGATCTATCCTGGATAGTGTTCCATGTGTACTTGAAAAGTATGTGTATACTGTTGTTTTTGGATGTGATTATCTTTATATATATATAGATGTTAGTCTATGTGGTTTATTGTGTTTTCAAACCCAATAATTCCTTATTGATTGCTGAATGATCTAACCTTTGCTGTAAATGGAGTGTTAAACTCCCATACTGTTATTGTATTACTGTCAATTTCTTCTTTTTTGTCTGTTAATATTTGCTTTATATATTTAGATGCTTCTATATTGGGGTGCATAGATATGTACAATTGTTATATCCTCTTGTTGGGTTGATCCTTTTGTAATTATGTAATGATCTTCTTTGCTTTTCCTTACCCTCTTTTTTTATGAAGTATATTTTGTCTGATATGCATATTGCTACTCCAGGTTTTTTTGTTTTTATTTTTGTTTTTGTTTCCATTTGTATGGAATATCTTTTTCCTTCCTTTCACTTCCAGTCTGTAAATGTTTCAGGTCTGAAGTGAATCTCTCATAGGCAGTATATAAATGGGTCTTGTTTTTTTATCCATTCAGCCATCCTTAGTCTTTTGATTGGAGCACTTAGTCCATTTACATTTAGAGTAGTTATTGATAGGTATGTACTTATTGCTATTTTGTTGATTGTTTTTCTGGGTGGTTTTACAGTGCCTCTCTATTCCTTTCTTCTTGCTTTTTTCCTTTGTGATTTAATGACTGTCTTTAATGTTTTCTTGGATTTCTTCATCTATATTTTTTGTGTATCTATTATAGTCAATATATCAATATATCTATTATAGTCAGTGTCATCATATAGACTATGTTTGCCTACATAAGTTTACAGTAGACCTCTAGTAAAACTTACCACTCTGTATAGTAATATAAAATATTGTCTCCCAGGAGCAGCTAAACATGTGTTTACTAGGTTAGCTATCATATAATTTGACATCCAAATCACTATTTTGATGAATGAGAGGACACTATTGATAATTATACTCAAAGAACAGCTGCATACAGAGATTATGCTGAGCAATCTAGAATGTATTTTAATACAATAAATAAATCATTCCACTATTTTGTACTAGCTATTTGTATGATATAGAATATATTAGAAGACTCAGACTCCTAAGGCATCAAGCCACTATTTTTTTTAGATGTGATATCAGGTACAAAGCATATTCTCATACTTAATTTTCTTGTCACCAAATGTCCAGTCTTGTTCTTTCCAATTTCCTGACTTAGATTTGGATCATCTTGTCAAAACTTTAGACACCAAGCATAAACCTTATGTAATGACATCCATCTTTCTAGGATAAATGTACAAGATGGCCATGTGGAAGACTGACTCTTTCCACTGTCCTTAAGAGATATTCCTGAATGGGGAAGTCATGCTGCAGCTGTCCATTTATAGCTGGTGGCAGCATATCATGCAGAACTATTGGTCAGCCAGTCTTAATCTATTTCTTCCTCTTTGAGCTGGTTATGAAAACTCTCCATGGGGCCATGTTTAAGGCCTGAAGTGGGGGGGCTGCAGTGTGGGGGATATATATATATATATATGTGGAGTGTGAAAAATTGGATTTTACTTTATTTGTGCCTTGAGTATCTGCTTGGACCCATTTCCTTCCACATGGGAGGCCTGATGGGCAAGCTTAACCTATGGTCAAGTGTATTAGATCTTATTCAAGTGAGACAGCTTAGGTCACATAGTCACTGGGGGTCCCATTCTGTACTGGAGCCTCTTAGCAAGCCAAAAGGTATTTCTCAAATAACAAGCTCATAGTACTGTCTTTTTATTTATGTCATCAGCCAATCTAGAGAAAAAAATATTTTGCTGTAGGAATAACCATTTCTGAATATTTTAGTACTTTTATGGTAATAGTAGTTTTAAATTTCTCAATGATTTTTGTGTTGCTTTAACAGTTTTGTACAGATAGAGAGTTCTAAGTGCCTTTGTATGGCTTTTTCTCTCATAATTGATAATTAACTAAATATATATTGAGTGCCTTTTAGATGATAGACATTATTTTGGTACTGGGTAACTAGCAAAGTAAAAGATAAACAGTATCCTTTTCTTATGGAACTTCCATTCTAGAGAGGGTAACATATAAACTCACAAACAGAGAAAGAAAATTTTCAAATAACTTTCACTAAAGTAATTAAAAATAAAATGGTGTGATAGAATAGGGAGGGAGAGAACAAAAGGTGGGCATCAGGAAAGGCCTCTGAGGGTGTGGCTCTTATGTCCTGAACCTACAGCTTTGCATTTCTGCTCAAGTTTCAGCAGAACCTGCATGGGGGAGGACTAAGTTATGCTGGGTCAGTTTACATTCTAGCTACCAAGTGGGTCTTGAAGCTTCCATAGCAGTAGGTAGGCCTGAACTAAGGTTGGTAGATTGGAGAAATCCCAGAAAATGAATAGGGTATATTCTTGCTTTAAAGAAAATAATTCTAGAAATTCAGTTTACCTCTTTGTACCTCAGCTTTCCTCATTTATAAACTTTGTATTACACTTTGAAATGAAGATTAAGTGTAGTAACACTTCAAGATCTTGACATTGTTCAGGGCAAATAGTAACATTCAATAAATGTTGGCCATAAATAATATAATAATAAATGATGATCTTGAGAAGTTATGTGCTCCATTACTATTTATCAAGATAAATTTTATTATTTTAATCATGTTTATTTTCAATTTGGATGAATATTATTCTTCCCAGATGGATCCCTGATTCTTCCATAGCATATAGTATGTGCACAATAAAAAAAGCTTTGTCTTAACTATATCCTGTCTTCTTTCCATATTCACCTTTTGTTTTACCTTTAGTCTTCTGATACCATTATTAGATGTTATTTATTATTTTAAAATTCACCTTTTATTTCATTTTCCTCCTCTTATAATATTTTGCCCATGTTGTTTTTATATCTGAGTTCTGCAAAGAGCTCCTTATGTATTCATATTCCTTAGATGACTCACTCTTGGCTCTCATAAGGTATTTTGTGACAATACTATCAAAATTTAATTTGTATGCAGTTTCCCCTGGGCCACCTTCTATTCTCCAATGCCATGGGGTTATATTTATTTTTTGTGGATTCATTTAAACTTAATTTCTGAAATTCAATGGGGATTTGCCTGACATTAATAATTCCTTTCTTTGCAAGGAGGACATCATTCTGGTTCATGGGTTGGGGGCAGTACTCTCCCATTTACCATTGTAGCAAACTACTCATGTTCTAGATTTGTCCAGAGAAATTATTTTTTTGGTGAAAGGAGATAGGAAAATACTCCTGTGAACCTAAAGCTTTTAATTTCTTGCATTGACTGTCAAATTCACTATAGGCATACCTTTTCTTAACATGTTTTGCTTTATTGTATTTCATGGATATTGTGTTTTTTACAAATTAAAAGTTTGTAGCAACCCTGCGACTAGGAAGTCTTTTGGCATCATTTTCTCCAATAACATTTGCTCACTTTGTATCTGTTTCACATTTTGGTAATTCTTGCAATATTTCAGGCTTTTATTTATTATTATATTTGTTAAAGTGATCTGTGTTCAGTGATTATATAGCATGCTGAAATCTCAGATATTGGTTAGCATTTTTTAGCAATAAAACATTTTAAAACTAAGGCATACACATCGTTTCTTAAGACATAATGCTGTTGGCCACTCAATAGACTATAGTGCAGTATAAATATAACTTTTATATGCACTGGGAAATCAAAAAGTTCATATGATTCATTTTTTGTGATATCCCATTTATTGTGATGTTTGCCTTATTGTAGTGGTATGGACCTGAACCTGCAGTATCTGTGAGATACGCCTCTGTTCCATTCCAGGGTCTTTCTCATTGAGTTGAAAAGTACATTTATTGTCAGGTAATATGTTTTGCATAAAAACTATTTTGGATCTTTATATAACTATAGCATGTACTTACTGAATCTCACCTCAAATGCGAAGCACCACAGCATTCATCGTTTGAGCTTTCTGGTCTAAGAAACCACAGGAGGATTAATGACATAAAATAATAAAGAAGTGGAATCATGCAAAGGATACACAGCTCACTATTGCCTATTTTAAAGCATACATTATGCAATAAGACTGCTGGTTCCTGTTGTGTAAAATGATAAACAAAATCTGTTTACGATTTGTTTGCCTTGGCTCATGCTGAGTACAAAAAAAGTATACGTTATTGTAAGGAGGAATTTGGAAATTTGGTAAGATTTGTAGCATCTGTTTTGCTAAAGAAAGGCTTCTTCTTTGATGTTCAATGTGGTGAAATACTTTGAACCCCTTGGAGACTCACTGATGTTCCTGGAGTCTGAGGTATCAGCAGTAACCATGAATGTCTCCGTTCATTTGTAAAGTGCTCTAGCCAGAAAATTAAGCTGCAAGGTGAAGATCTTGCTTCAGTGATCCATACTCTTGACATATTCAGCCTTTCAACCTGGTATATTTCAAACCTCTTTATTTGAATCTCTCCAGGGAAGCCAAAGAATAAAAATGGTCCATAAAATAGCAGACCTCTTTTTGAATTCAACAAACAGCATTCTGAAGTGATTTTCTTTACCCTTTGCTCATTGCCAGGACACTTCCAAATATAGGAAAGCCTTTTCTTCTCATTTTCAAAGCATCACACAAGATGAACCCCAGCTTCTTCAAATAGCTTCAGACTTTACACCATTATATCTGAGTCCAGAATAGCATTGAACCAAAATGACACAAATTCCTAGAATCCTGAGTATTAAATCTTTCTATTAAAAGGACATGGATAAAAAACAGAGAGAACAAATAACTTCTTGTACACTAAATCAAGTACAATAGAATAAAAGTCAGTTTAGACTATTTGTGTGCTAAGTATAAGCTACTTACTTTAGAAAAAATTTTAAGGTTAGAAATTTGTATATAAAATTTAATCAAGTCCCTCTCCTGTGGGGACTCCAAGTTCAAATACGATGCTTGAAGTTTTCTCACAGATCACTGATTCTCTGTTCGTTATTTTCTATTTTCCTTTTTCAGATCGTCTCTATTGTTACATCTTCAAGTCAACTAATTTCCTCTTGAATATCCAGTTTGCTATTAACGCCATCCAGTGTATTTTTTATCTAAAACAATATAGATTTCATTTCTAAGTGTTGGAACATGTGGATACAGTTACAACTATGATTTTAAAGTCTCTTTTTTTTCCCCTAATTTTAACACATGCGAATTTTGGTTAGTTTCAATGGATTTATTTATTTTTCCTCCTTATTACATATCATATTTCCTTCATTTTTTGCATGCTGACACTTTTTATTAGGTGTCATTTTTAAAGCCATTGCTTCATTATTTTGTGTTTTTATGTTTCCTTCTTTCTTTTTTCTTTTTTTCACTATGCTTTATAGGAAGAGAAGTCTGGTCCATATTACTTCATTATGGTGAGAAGCGGGAGTCCATTTGGGAAAATGAAAATGGTGTATAAATGTTCACATATAAGGATTTCACATATAGAAATTCAGAGTTTAGAGTGAAAATATTTGCAGGCACATATCCAAAAGTGGACTCATGTCCAAAACATACTGCTAAAAACTGCCTAATACAACAATAAGAAACAATTAACCCAATAAAAAAGTGGACAAATGGCTTGAAAAGGTAATTTACTAGAGGATGTACTGAGGGCAAATTAGCACATGAAAAGATGCTCAACATCATTAGTAATTAGAAATATGAAAATTTAAACAATGAGGTACTTCAACCTACCTGCAATCATATCTAAAATTAAAGGTGTGACCATATCAAGTATTACAAAGGATATGGAAGAGCTGGAATTGTCATACATTGTTGGTGTAAATATAAAATGGTACAACCACTTTGGAAAACAGTTTTACATTTTATTATAGAGTTAAACATGCCTACTTGTGACTCAGCCATTCCACTCATGGTATTTATCCAAGAGAAAAGAAAGAATGTGTCCATATCAACACTTGCATGTGAATGTCATAGCACCTTTATTTGTAAAAAAAAAAAAAGCTGAAACCAACCAAAATATATCAATGGGAGAATGCATAAACAGTTGTAAATTCATAAATAGAGTCTATTTTATTATAAAAGGAACCATCTCAAAAATAATTATGCCAAATGCAATAATGAAGACATAAAGAGTCCATGCTATATGATCATATTTATTAAAATTACAGAAAATGCAAGTCAATCTACACTGACCGAACACAGATCTGTGGCTTCTGGGAATTGAGAAGGTTTGGGTGGGGCTGTGAAGGAAAGATTACAAAGTGGCATAGGAAAACTTTTTGGATGATAGATAATGTCATTATTTTACTCCAGTGATGATTTCATAGGTTTATGCATATATCAAAACCTATGAAATTGTGCATTTTAAATATACACAGTCTATTTTATGTGAATTATATCTTTGTAAAACTGTTTACAATATTTTTTTTAAATCACAGCTTACTATGGACCAGGCATTATGTGGACAATGGGTATATGTGGTGAGAAAAGGAGGCCTACTCTTCATGAACATTAATTTGCAATCTGTTGGAGGTAAGAAATACATAATTACAAGCTTTGATTAGTGCTATGAATGGAAGAAAGTGCCTGTATTCAATTCTACAATGTAATGATTTAAGTCCTTGAAAACAGCAATCACATCTTACCTTTTACTTCTTTACCTCTTGTTCATTACATGTTATACAGTAGCCACTCAACAAATAAATTAACTCATTAGCGTTCATAGATGAGAAAAAAGATACCATTATAGTTCCCAAGAATGCTACTCAACATTATTGAAGCATATAGATAAAGATTATAAGACAATATGATGAATTATATATGACTACCACATGCCTAGGATGCAGTGGGGAAACATGGTGCCTACAAATTTATATTTGTAGGTCAGGAAATAATTCCTGTAGGGCCTTGAGCTGAGCCTTAAAGGACAAGTAACATTAGAGAAGAAAGATAGCGGGGAAGAGAGGTTTTATAATAAATGATAAATATGTTCAGAACCATAGAGGTTAAAAATGTAGGTGACATAAAATCTGATATGGTTGGAGTTTGAATTGCATTTGGTAAAACAAGAAGATATGAAAACTTAAGAGGTAGCAATTGACAGATAAAGGATTGTATGCTAAGTTATTGGTTTATATTTCATGAAAAAATCTATGAAGAGTCAGTAACAACTAAAAGTAGGGGAATAATATAATGAAATGTGTGTTTCATAAAATCATTCTGGCACTGAAGAAAATTAAGACCCTAATATGGGGACTGAGAAGACTTTTGAAATAACGTAATGATGAGGTTTAGACCTATGTTGAGGTATTGAAAATAAAAAGAAGGGAATGGAATTAAGATGTATTAAGAACTGAAATAGATTGAAACGTGGTGACCAACTGAATTTGGGTAGAGAGCATAGAAAGAAATGACCTAGGAGACTGTGGATATCATTCATGGAAACAGGTACTGTAGTAGAGGAGTAGGTGTGGTAGAGAAGGAGGATTCAGTCGTTTCTGCTCTTATCCACTGGGGATACATTCCAAGGCCTCAGGTGAATACATGGAACCACAGATAGTACTGACCCCTATATAAACTGTGCTTTTCCTATACATACACAGCTATAATTATAAATTAGGTACAGTAGGAGATTAACAACAATAACTAATAATAAAATAGAACAGTTATAACAATATGCTGTAATAAAAGTATAAATTTGGTCCCTCTCAAAATATCTTCTTGTACTATACTCACTCACCCTTCCTCTTGTAATGATGTGAGATGATAAGATGTCTATGTGATGAGTTGAAGTGAGGTGAATGACCAGGCACTGTGATGTGGTGTTAGGCTACTATTGACTTTCTGACTATAGGTCAGAAGGAAGATCATCTGCTTCTGAACTCAGCTGACCTGGGAAAATGAAACCTAGAAAGTGAAATTGCAGGTAAGGGGGGCTGCTCTAATTAACTCTGACCTGGTTGGTGGCTTTGGGGCTGCGTGCATGGAATTCCTAGACCCTTTTCACTTGCTGGTAGTCTTTCTTTCCTGCAAAAATACAGTAGCTTTCGAAGTGTTTCCGTAAGAGTGTCCTGGCATTTAATTTAACTCAGTTCTAGCAAATGGGAGCCGCTGGTTTCACAGGAAGATTTTCCTCCCCTTTGTAAAGAATCATGTGAGGAGAAGCTGTTCCCAACTTCTGCCTTTGCAGCAAGCTCTGTCAACATGCATCTTGGATCTTCAGGTTATGAAGGGCAAACCTGAGAATCAAATTTGACACTTTGAGATGAAAGAGCATAAAGAAGGAAGAGCATAGGGTTTTTGATAACATGTTTGAACTACTTCATCAAGGTTGAAACTGCTCTGGCTCTGAGCTTCTTTATCTGTGAGGTAATATTTATCTACCTTTTTAAGTCACCTTTAATATAATATTTGTTTCTTTGCAGCTGAAAAGACTGACTGAGATAGAGGCAAAGGCAAGAAGTTTAGGGCATAGAAATTTGAAAGGTATCAGCACCTAAATGATAGTCATTATTACATCTAATTCATTTTTAATAACAGAATATATGTCCTATGTTATCCAACCTCCATTCCACCCTACTCTAGTTTGCCTTCCTATAATATAGAGACTGTAAAGATAAAAACTGCATTTTCCCAACTGATTGGGATTCAGGTTCTTAAATGTGATTTAGATTTGTCTGATCATATGCATATGGAAGACCCTGGAATGAAACGGAGGCCATCTGGCAGCTTCTTTTGCTATTTTACCTGGCAAATAAGGATACTGAGGCATTTGCTGCCTTATGCTACACATCAACAGTTGTGCCCCAGTTCAGTAATGGGTTCCATGAAAGCAGGAATACAGGGTGCAAACACCAGTTTTGCTGGTGCAGGTTGTAGTAGGTAAATGCAGTTCTGGTGACAAGAGCAAAATGGCTTATTTTTTTTCATAGTGGTGTCCTGAATGTTTATAGGTGTGTGAGTGTGTGATTACCTATCATAGTGGATTTTGATTTTGACAGCTCCTGGTTGTGACAATGTCAGTGTGGTCCTAGGGCTTACAAGTTTATGATCTTAAAAGAAACTTCCATGGCGTACTGGTTCCCTGGAGTGATTTGGGTAGTTGTTCCTGAAACTCAATGTGGCATTTCCTTTTCAGACCTCCCATTGATTTCTTAAGTTGTTTAATATTCTACAATAATATCCAGTTAATAATTTTTTATTATCCTTAAACAAATTCCCTCTTTGATAAACTACCTAGATTGGAATTTTTTTCCAATTAACCCTGAAATATATCAAAACATAAATTACTTGGTATTACACACATTTATGCATTAATTGTGCATTTTCTGTGACTGTCATTTTATTCTAGCAACAGTGCTAGGCACATGGAAATTCATGTATAAGTGTATATACATTCTATGATCATATTCACATAAATAGTTTTTATTTCAAAATATCCCCTTCTAATAGAGTATGAAAATGGCAGCAAAAGATGTATGCTAAGCATTCATTGTGCAAGTTTTAAGAGGAAATGTATGAAAGATGAACTCCTGGTATTTAAAGTATCAAATGTATACGGACATCCTTTTGAAGAAGGCTATACTGTAGAGTATATACATTGTTTAATGACAAGTTTACACCATGTCAAAGTAAACTTCTGGCTGTGAATAAATAGGTCAATGTAGGCACAAGTGCCTGAGCTGATCTCACTCTGTGTTTATCTACTTTTTCTAAATAAATTTTCCTATCTATGTGCCAGTCTAGCCCCAAGCTTTTCTATTGACCATTTCTGGTTTAGCTTAAAAGATACTTTTCAACTTAGTGTGGACAGTCATTGGAAAGAAAGGAAGAACCCAGAAAGATAGAATTTGCAATGTTATCCATGGGTAGCTATAACTTGACCATTATTAAACCTCTGCTTAACAGCTATCCATCTGTTAGCTATCAGGAAGCAGGGCTGTCCTTATACTTAAACAGAGTAAATAGCTTTCAACCTAGTTTACCTGAGGAATCATGCATACTAATTAGGCACTTTTAACTTCGTTCTCTTGACTACATTGGTTCAAATGCCAAATATATCACCTACTAACCAAGTGACATTGAGTAAGTTAATTGGCTTCTCTGAGGCTGAATTTCTGTAACTGCCAATTATCTATCAATTGTTCTGCATCTATTCATATTAATATATATAATGCATATAACATATAATTTAATATATGTAATATATAATAATTAATATATAATATAATTTTTAATAGTAGTTATAGTAGGATAAACCATATAGGAGTTTCATGAAGATTAAATACATGTTTTTTTTTCTTCTAAAACACTTACCCTAGTGCTTGTCACATAGGGATGGATTCAGTAGAGGCTAGTTTTCTTAAATTATGAAAAATTTTTGGGCTCCCTTATTCTAAATATCTCCCTCAGAGTCCCATCAGTTGTTCCAATGAACAATTTTAACATTAGTGTATAAAGGCCATCTAAAGAAGATTTAAATTTCATTTAGGCATTGTTTTAACAAGTACATTAATTAAACTGCTTTAAGTGTTTGTGTCAAAGAAAACAATGTCTACCTTGCAGAAAACTCTGATGATATGGGTCCTGCAGGCATATATATTTTGAATGGAATAAAGGAAGCTGAAAATATGATAGGTATGGGATAGAAGAGATATAGGACTTTAGAAAAGGAAGAAATGATAGGTCACTGTAAAATAATTCAATCTAATTCAAACTTTATAATAATGACAATGATATTAATAGAACTTTTGAATGTCTAAACAAAATTAATGGAAAGCTCTATGAAGAAAATTGATTTAAAGTACGCAGGAGACTAGATTTAATACATAATAACTAGCAGTGATATCCTATTTGATATTTTGAAAATAAATGTTAAGAATCATTGATCTGATAATTAAGCAAATTTACAATATGTTCTCCTTATGCAATTATATATATATATTTACTTATTTATACAAAAAGGTTATAATAATTTTGATTAGACTTCAATTAAAAGTCCTAGTTGACATTTTTGCATTCGTTTTGCAAGACTTAATTAATTTTTAGTAAGTTGCCAAGGAGCACTTGTTAAGGAATACTAGGTATTACCGACACACTGAATATATTAATTTCTTATGACTTGAACTCTTTATATATTATTCGAGCAAGAGTTTTAGATAGTTAATTAAAAATGTTTAACAAGGCAGCACATTGCAAAGTACTTAAGATAATCATCAAAGTAAGACACATTAACAAAAAAGAAAAAAGAAAATATACCTTTATCATAGCATCAAAACCAATGTATTTGTTACACCAAATAAATGTGCATTTAAAAAAATCATTCAGTTTCTGATATTGTGGGGCACTCTCAGGCACAGCATGGATTTCATCATAAATGGTGCACTGTATTACTGTAAATGTGTTATGTTCTGGTAATACAGTCAGTAACTAATGTCACCACAAGAACAGAATGTGTTAGAGATATGACTTAATTACTTTGCACCTCCATTTATACTTTCTCAATATGTTCAATCATAATTTTCAAATATCAGTCTCAATATCACATTAATTTCTTTCTTGGAACAAAATATTTGTAATCTGTCTTCTGGGGCTCATGTCATTAATATCTTTGAAAGCTGGGAATATGTTCTAGAGAGAGAAATTACTGTAAATAAATGCTTGTAGAAATTTATATTGTCTAGGTTGGTTTAGAACATATTCATTATAGCTAATACCAAAGATTATGATTTAGTTCTTCATAGGAAGTTATAATTAAGAATTAGAAAACATCTTGAAAATTTGTGCTCATAAATATTTATTGAGTGAACAAAAATACCTTCTTTTTACAGAAGGGATGTGCAGGGTTTTTTCTTCTTCTTCTTCTTTTTGTATATCAAGTATACCTCAATAACACTGTTTAAAAAATAAAGTATCAGTGCAAAGGGAAAAAAAAAGCAGAGCTAGTCTATAGGCATGCCTAGCACTAAAAGAGGTTTCCTTAATCAGCCCACTTATCTTTTCAATATAATTTTTAGTTTTAAACCAGGTAGTCCACATTAGTAACAGAAGATAATAAAGCTTGTATATGTTCCAAATGTAATGTTAAAATCATTTTATAAGAAAAATTAGGTCAAAAGGGTTATTATCTCTGTTAAAAATAATTTGATAAGCTTCTAGATTCATGTTTCTATCAGTTTAAGTAGATACATTATATTAAATATTAAAAGTTTTCTTGCAAAGTCTCTTTGATGTAATAAAATAGATATTAAAAATTTATTTTAAAATTATTTTTAAAAAATCATAAGGATCTGCATAAACATTGGTAAGGTATAATTATATGTATTATAGGAAACTTATTTTGTTTCTATTTATGGCCTTTCAACTGGAAAAATCTGACTTTTCTAAAGTATTTTTTCAACAATAGGCATGCACGCACATATACAAAAATACACATTATTTTTAGATAAAATATCTAAAGCATAATTTGAATCATACCTACATATGGTATAAATTGTTCAGGTCCAGAACTACAAATTGCAAAACTTTTATTTTATCATGTTTAGAGAAATATAATAAAAACAACCTTTCAATATGGTAATTAAGGTCATAAAAATTTGACTCGTTTATTTGATCACTGTATGAGGACAGTGGTCTTTGCCTAATGCTGGTTAGCTTTACTTGCTGTTAAAAATAGGCCAGAGAAAAAATATCACAAATATAGACATGTATATGTGGATATCATAAAACTAACCCCAGAACATCATGATACTATGGAAGACATTGAAGATAAGGAGATTTCTTCTTTAAAAAAAAAAAACTTTTCTTTATGTTTCATGATTCCAGCAGTAGAGAGGAAGATTGAAACATTACTTGAGATCCAAAACATTTATTTAATTAATCCATTCATTGGTGATAAAAGGATTATCAGTTCTTTTCCTGAGGTTGTGGGTGAGGATAAGTAAATAAGGACTTTAGAGACAGTGTGATAAGTTCTGAGAATGAAGAGATCCCCAAAGGAATGTCACCAAACCATACACTGCTAAGATATCCTCACAGACGTATTTCAAGGAAGCTATTATGACTCTCACTCTGCAGAGGTAACTGCTCAGACAGGTTAAACGTCCTGATTTTTCTGAGATTGCAAGTGGTAAAACTTGACTTCAATCTCACCTTTAACAATAAACCCTCCACACTTTGGTATAACATGGTTCATGCATTTGTGCACCATATTTATCTTATGTATTTGGTTTTACTCCATTTATACTTCTGGGATTATGAGGTCAGGAAGTCAGTTTAGGAATATTTCCTTTATCATTTAAAAATCTTAAAATAGTATTTTCTAATTTTGCATATTTTAAATCTTTTTCCCTCTTACACATTGGTCATCATTTAATGTAGTATATGGGAAACAGAAGGTAATATTTTAAGTGACACTAAAACAAAATTCTGTGGAAACTAGTTAAGGCAACCAAAATACTAAACACAGCTGAGAATTGTTTCAGGAAGACTTTTCTTAAGTACCGCCACTTACTATCGTACATGCCTCCACAATGGCTCTTAGTCATCCAGTGGACCTCTGTAAGTGCTCAAATGCGAATACTAGATTTAGTAGCTAATGTGGAATATTCTTTACTCATCCTAAAGTACCTTATGATGCACTTGTTCAATAAAAATTGTAGAATTTCATATTATTTCTCTTAAAACAAACAAGGAAAAGTGACAAGAGGCCGAGAGCTAATAAAAGAAATACAGAAGACTTCTACTTCTGGGAATAATGAGTAAACATACTCTCCCTCTTCTTCCCACTACTAAGTACAATTGGAAATCTTGAACATTGTATAAAAAAGCAAACATAAGAAATCTCTTAAAGGTGTAGGGAAGAAGGCAAATGGGTAGGAACCTCAGGACCCAAAGAAGTTTTGCCTCAGGACACAGTTATAAGTTCCTGGGTTTCTTTTTGCCTCATGTATCCAAGATTGGTGATGGAGAAGCTGGCAATGTGGACCAATTGCCAATAGGCACAGTGAAAAATAAGCTCCAGAAAGGGCCTGCTGTTTCTATTCAAAAGACACAAAAAGCATAGGAAGACAAGAAACTTTTAGAAGATAACCACTCTTCTGCAACCAAATACTGTGGCAAAAACTATGGCCCCACCTACATCCACGGCAGCAAAAGCCAAAAGGGGAGTCAGGAATTCTGACCTTGCCATGCTGTGAAGGTACTTCAAGCTCTCTGCTACAGTGGTGTCAGAGAAGGACAGTAGAGAACAAGAACTCTCATCCCTCGGGATGATAATGAGGCCCCAGTTGTGGTTACAGTGGAGACCACATGGGATCCTGAACTTGTACGTCCCCATCCTTGCTAGGGTGGTATCAATATGCCCTACAAAAGGATAACTGTACAACAACTCTGTTTTCTGGAGTTGACCCTAAATGTGGGGAAATCCAGGGTATATGAATTTCATCTCATGTTTTCTTCTTTTATCTCTCTTCCTGTGATACCATCTTAGAGACACGTTCAGCAAGAGACATTGTTTATAAACTCTTCTATTTCTTAAAAAAAGAGATAGGTCTTCAATAATCTCAGGATGGGGTTAGCCGATCTGTGGGAAGCTGCAAGGGATTATTACTTAGGATGCAAAATAAATCAGCTTAATATATTCAAAATATTACTCCTTTTTAAGCAGACAGATAGGTAAAAATGAATAATAACCAAAAGATATCAAGACTTTTTCTTCTGTCTTCTCTTGTTTTTTTTCTATTTAAAAAAAATTTTTGGTGGGAATATATGGTTGACTTTATAAAGAGAAATTAGTTATTACATTAAAATATGCATTTCTTGTGCAAAGCACATAATAAGCATTGAAAATATAATTGAACATCTAATTGAAACTTTTAAAAAGGTATTTATTCTGTTAATTGATCTCTTAGGACTTCCAGAGAGTTACATACATATATCTGAACTTCTTTATGTGCTTGTCAAATAATCCCTAATTATGTCTCCTTTGAATAGAAGGAAAAATATGTCCCTAGTATGCAATTTCATTAATGCTATTGGTCTCTCTTTCACATTTCCACGTGTCCCTGTTAATAAAATATGAATTGTTTGTGGCTTAATGATGAGCAAATATGCTTTACAATTTTTTTTTTTGTAAAACGCTTGTGCTTCGTTGTTGAATTAAAGGTCTTTATTTTTTATTTTTCCAAATAGAGACTGTGTGTTAGACATTTGAACTTGAATATGACCAAGGCATTTATTTTGTGATCCTTATAGCAGAACTGTCTAGGAACTGATAGCCCAAAGTCAAGGTTCATGGAAATTAAACAATGAATCTTTTTGAAGCATTTTGATAGGAAAAGAACTGCTTGCAGATGAGAGGACGTAAGTGTAGGGTATGTACATTATAGTGTACATGTCAAAATTCAGAAACAATAGTGGCTTTCACCTCTAACCTAAGTAGTACTGCAATGATGGTTCAGGGTATTTTAATTGAAGTCAGCATTAGAGTACACTCAGCCTCTTCTTTACTCTTTTGGAAAGGCTTGTGGTCTTTTTGCTCAATCTAGTCTGAAGGAAGAAACACTCCCCTAAAGATTTATTGAGACACAACTCATCATGTGAAATTTAGGTTTCACCTTTGTATTTCCCACTAAATGCAAACTATTTTTTTTCCCACTAAACAGCTGACTTCCAAAAACAACAGAGAATTTTTACATACTCAGAACTTGATATAATGCATTACTCAGTATAGTTCCTTCATAAATACTTATTGAATTGAACTGAATTTATTTATTTCTTTTACTTAATAATAAATTAATTATCCTTCTTATAAATTTCAAAATGGACATTAAATATATATGATCAAATATAATCTGGTAACAAAGCTAAAAAATGTGATATTTTGTATGGTATTCATTCATTCTAGTATGTGAAACTATAGAAAGAAATGTCAAAAGGTTCCAAAAGCTTTTCCTGGCACAGGCAAAGAATGCACAAACGGAAGGGGAGCTGTACTTAAGAGAAGTAAGTAGCAATCAAGAGTCATCACTAAGTGCATAAAAAAGAAACAAAAATTAAACAACAAAAAAACCTAGAATGCAAGTTTTTTCATGGCTCAAATACTTCTCACGTCTTTCTTATTTTTTACTGTAACAGATGCTCCTTCCATCAGGATGTTAAATATATTGGTTCAAGTACATGTGAACAGGTAATTCTATAAAACGCAGGTAACCTCAATGTCATTTTCTTTCATTAAATTTCATATTAAGTGGTACAAATATGAGCCATCCAAACTATTCACAAAGATTCTGGAACTTAACATGAAAAAAATGTATTTATTTTGAAGGGCTAAGGCATTAAGGTTTTGAAAATTCACTTTTCAAATAGGGCACATGAACATATGTGTACATGACATGTGGCCTTTTATGTTTCTAGATTTGATGGATTGTCCATAATCACATTAATTTGTGAATTTTAAAGAATGCTTATAAACTCATGAGTATTTCATGAAAATTCATTAATGATTCATGAGAACTTCACATGGTTAGTATCAGCTTTTGAGAACTTTGATTTGCATGTATTTTAGGATAGATGTAGTAATACTACAGTTATTTAGATGAAGCCTGCAATCTAATTATATTAGTTTATCTAAAAATATTAATTTCTTCCATCAATTTTTAAAATTTTAGTTAACAGAGTCAGTACTAAAGCCTGCTTATCTTGCTGTATACACTACGCAGTCAATGGGCCCATAAAATCTAAAACATTTTAGAATTTCTCTCTCTACATATTAATATGGCAATATCCTAGTGTTATTATTTGGACTGCCTTTCCTTTTCTTTTATTGCTATCTAATTCTTTATTTTTAAATCTCTATCCAGTTCATCTAGATTCCTCACCTCCAGCCTTAAACAGCAGTTTAGGCTAAATGGAGGCTCTCGGATGGAGAAGGAAGCCTCTGAGAAATGTGTTATGGCATCAAAGTGGAAATATAGCAGAATATTTTGTTTAGATGCAAGAAAATTGAAAGGGGAACATTAATTCATTGAGTGACCGTTTTTAAAGCATCAACTGAATATGAGTTCCTGGGTCAGATACTACAGATAAAAAGATAAGAAATAGGTCTGAGCCTCAAAGAGGTCACAGTCAAAGAAAAGACAAACATTAACTTAATTATTGTATTATAATGCCAGAAGTGCATAATAGATGTGGCTACAAGAGACTGTGAGAAGATAGAAGGGGAATGAACCACAAGAAATTTTAAGACAAATAGTTAAGTATTTGATTGTAACAATTTCTAAATAATTATTTTTTCCATATACAGTACTTTGCTCATATATATTTGTATATGTACCATCAGTGACAAACTTCAGTATCAGCTTTATTTATTTTTTATCCCAACACTTTTTTAGATGATGCATATTTTTGGCTTTAATAAGGTACCCTAACAATTTAGAACGATGCTCACTGGAAACAAGATCTCAGAATGATTTCCTGGCTTCCATAATTCTTAGCGAAAGACTACATGGAGTTCCAACCCATTTCCTTCCCCTACCACCCTGCACCAAAAAAAAAAACAAAACAAAAACAACTTGGATGCTTCTGGACAGTTCTGCTGAGGTAGGCTAGGCTCTTCTGATCTTAACTGGGCTTGTCTGGATATCTGTGGTCAGCTGGCTGGTCATCTAGGACTGGATGATCTAGGATGGCCTAATTTTCATGCCTGGCCAATGAAGCTGCATATTAGTTGGGGTTGTGGGATAATAAGGTAATTGTTTCTCATCAGGCTACCCTAGGCTTTTCTACATCTGGGGAAGAATATTGCAGCATCACCAAAACCAAAAAGGGGCAAATCTCATTACTGAAGCAATTTTCAAGCCTTTTCTATTAACCGAAGCAATTTGCATGGCTTTGCTCAGAATCAGAATGGAAGGCAACTATTGAGGGCATAGATATAGGAGGAACTGAATAAAATTCTGCCAAACTATGAGAAGTTATACCTTTAAGTAATTTTGGTTTCTTCCACAAAGATACATGATATGAAAGTTTTATTTGAAAAGCCTAGACTGGTGTGGAAAGGGAGGCTGTATGAGGACTTGGCTTCAACTACAGAGAGTGAAACTAATAATAAAAAATGAAGCCAGAATTACTGGGTATTGTCCAGGGCTGATATACAAACTGATGTTTTCCTTCAAAAATTGTTTTCTTCTCCATTTTGGTCCCAGTGTAAACATTTGTAAGCTATTAAGTGCCTGAGTGATTTGAAATACAAACTGATCCAAATTATCAGTGCCAACAGGCTAGGAAATAATAGCCAGCTGACCAAATATGGTATGTAGATAGAAATGAATTATGATTTCTGAAACTGCTGCAAACTTTTTGAAAATTAATTTCAGAATGAAATGGAGCATCTGTCCAGATGGCATTTAGGCAATTAATAATGTCATAAATCATTACTTTTTTGAGTGTGAGGAAAAGGTTTACTCCAGTCCAACATCATTACTCAGTAAAGGGCAAAACTTTAGAATAGGAAACCATAGACCAAACAGTACAATCATTCATTTTTGTTTAATTATTCATACTTTTCCCAATTTACTTATATTATTCAGTTTCTTTATACATAATTTGCATAATATAAATACTAATGCTGACAAGAGGATAATTGCAAGAAATAATATTTTATGGCATTTTAAAACTGAAAATGCTATATATCCTCTGTCCTACGGCAATTAGATATGTGCATTCTTAAGAACCATCCATTATCAAAGCAATATTATAATATAAATTGTTTTTGGTAGAAAAAAGATATTTAGGCATTATAGAGGTTTTTTTTTATCCATTGCTTTGGTAAATATGCAAGGCCACTCCAATATAACATGTCGGTGTGGCAAGGCACAGCATTTTTCCATATTATGGTAGGATTTCCAGAAGAGTCTAGTTCCAAATTGAGTAACCACAATAGTGTTTAGTATAATCAAATCATATCTTGCAATTAATTGATCACATCATACCTAAATTTGCATTACAAAAACATATATTCAAATATACAAATTAATAAGAAACCATTTGAAATGTTTTTGTCACATACTACTAATTAAAATTTTTGATTCACTACATCAGAGAATATATTTAGCCATCAATTTTGAAATAATTATTTCCAAATATTAGCACAGAATATTATGAGAGTACTTCTACTCAAGAATAAATGTTAATGAAATTTTGTGGGTGAACTTTGGTAAATATACAAGGCCATTCCAACATAACATGTCAGTGTAGCAAAGTCTGAAAAAAAATGGCAAAAGTCACGTGAAAGAAGAATTTTTTTGCAAAAATCATGAAAACTTTACATAAACAAGTGTCTTCTAGGGAATGTGTGTATGTGTGTGTGAATTTCACCTATTTAGATCTTTAACAAAATCTTACTGCTTAATATGTATTAGTTTTCTCAAAGCACTACAAAAATTAGCTCAATAATTCCTCATGATATAGGTATGAGGTGGTATATTATTGTTCTACCCATTTTAAAGTGAGAAAATTGAGATTAACTAGCTTGCTCAAATTCACACACAATTATTACACAATGAAATATAAAATCTGATCTTTGAGCTTTTTATAAGTGGCATTTACCTGAAATTAAATAGCTTATTTGTGAGATTTTATCCCCACTTTTGGCCCCTTGTTCCTTTCTGAAATGCTTCTATAGTAAAAGTACAATGTTAAGCTTATCTCATTGTTCTTTACTCTCTAGATCTAGTCTTTAAATTCCTCAATATTTTAATAGTTTTAGCATGTCCTCAAACAGATTTTTTTTCTTCAAATTTTATCAAATTTCTCTTGTTCTCTATAATTAGATCTGCAATATGGTTTCTTTACCATCTTAGAAACATAATTTCTTATACTTATTTTAATCATAAAATAGGCAAAACATTTAATGTCTTAGCCAGGCAACATTTTTTAGTTATCACTAGTCCCATCAATGCAAGCTTATCTCTACTTTCCAAAAAGTTAAGCCACTGTATTTCATCTTAGATCCTCATGTGGCAGACATCAGCACAGAACTGGACTTGCAGGACATTTGTTTGGGGGAATTACTGTGTAGGATAGAGAAAAGGAGTAGGCAGGGAGTGCCTGCATACTGCAGTGCTGATATTAGACTTGTTAAAGAGAGGGAAGGAACATTGAGAACAAAGGGCCTCAGACTGCAGAGCAGCTTTGAGAAAGTGTCAGCCAGGCCAGCTGGGAGTCCCAGTGCAAAGATTATCTGCTAGGATAGTCCCGTACTGGCAGGGATGGCTCAGCTCTAGGAATCCTACCAGGTTCAGTTACTGGCTGGGAGCACCTAGGGAGAGCATGGCCTTGGCCTAAGCTGAGAAGGTAGAGCAAATCCCAAAGGCAGAGGTGGACGCTGTCAGCTCACTGCACTCCTTGCAGCAAGTCTCTCCTGAAGGGAAATTGGAGCAGTACACTTCTGTGGCTGCCACAACTGCAATTTTACCAATTCTCCTCTGTTTTACTTTGCTTCTTTATTATTTGTTTTTCCCTCTAAATAATGAGATAAAATTATGTCCAGATTTTTAAGGTTGTTGAAAATATGAAATGAGAAAATATAAATGTTAATGTTATGAAACATTTAGAGATGCTATACAAATATGTCACTCCTTAGGTATAGTTTCTTGCAACAGATATTCCATTCACACACTTAATGAAGTAGATAATAAATTTGTAGTTAGAAAACTACTATTTATCTTGATGCATTTGTGACATATACCTTAAGACATTGCTAATAGGAACAACAGTACCAGAAGGCATACTCTTCCCAAGTCTATGATTAGAATTTGGCATTACTTTTTATATGCTCACTTCAAAATAACTTACTTTCAATACCAGCACTTAATCGAGCAACTTTAAAGGATTACAAAGTAGTAATCAGTTTTGAATTTCCAAGAGGAAATGTATTTGTAAAAAGGTACCAACACCAATAGTAATTTCTGTGAGAGTATACATCATCAACAAAATTAATAGAATACCAATTTTCATGTGGATATGTACTAAATTTTTTATAGTCAGAAAATATACAGAATATGTAGACAACTTCTTTTCAAAGCCCTATATAATATTTGTGGCTGGGTGAAACTGCTTAATTTTGAAGTCATTACCAGTTTAAGAAACTTAAGAAATGAACTATAATATTAACAAGTGATAGGAAGTGACCTGCCATTTTCCCCAATATTATAAATTTTTATCCCAGTAAAAAATTAATATCAAAATCAATTTATCCCTGACCCAGTAGTTGGTGATGCCATATTCTTTGTTATTAATACTTGTGTATAGATATGTAAAGTGTTGACAAAGATAGACTTATATTCATTTGGAGAATAATTATTCCTCTATTAAAATCAAATTGATCGTAACTGCCATGGAATGAACTGGGGGGATAGGCTAAAAGAGTGAAAATTACAAAATTATGGTTAATATATAATATCACATATTATTAAAAGACATATATTTCACAGCATTTATTGTTACTACAAATACAAATAACAAAATATAAGAAAAATGCAAGTACAAACTTGGTACACGTATTTAAAATATTTTTGTCATGTTTCATAGCATAGGAATAAGTAAGTACAACTAAACAACCCCCAAACCATTTTATAAGGTTCTTATAATAAATTATTACTCCTGTGAAACCTCCCAATTACACTTAGGAATTCTTATTATTATTTCAAAGGTTTTAGAGAAGTCAGTAAACACACATGTGAAAAACACCTCCCGCTTATAGCTTTAGGAAAATGGTTTTCAACTTATTGTGCATTTCTTTATACATCTTGTTATCATATTTTTGATAGTACACTGGACAAAGTTAAATATTTTAACATGACACTAAATAAAAGAGGAATAATGAAAATCTCTCAGTAATGTAGTGATTTAATGTGTTATTCATTACTTATAAAAGCATCTGTATGAATCACCTTTTTGTCTACCTTAAGCATTCTCGACCTCTTGCCCTGGATACTAATGTGTACCTGTGACCAGATCTTTTTCTAAGTGCCAACTTGATACTGAACCAAATTTCTCACCTAGAGTCTTAAGTAATATGCTACTTACCATATTGTTCTAGTTGGTAGATATCGGTATAACAGTGTGTATATTTGTTATAGCATATTTTTTTTCTTTCTTTTGGTATCATTAATGTACAATTACAAGAGCAACATTATAGTTACTAGACTCCCCCCATTATCAAGTCCCCACCACATACCCCATTACAGTCCCTGTCCATCAATGTAGTAAGATGCTATAGAATCACTACTTGTCTTCTCTGTGCTATACTGCCTTCCCCGTGTCCCCCACCCCACATTATGTGTGCTAATCATAATGCCCCTTTTTCCCCCTTATCCCACCCTTCCCACCCATCCTCCCAGTCCCTTTCCCTTTGGTAACTGTTAGTCCATTCTTGGGTTCTGTGAGTCTGCTGCTGTTTTGTTCCTTCAGTGTTTGCTTTGTTCTTGTACTCCACAGATGAGTGAAATCATTTGATACTTGTCTTTCTCCACCTGGCTTATTTCACTGAGCATAATACCCTCTAGCTCCATCCATGTTGTTGCAAATGGTAGGATTTGTTTTCTTCTTATGGCTGAATAATATTCCATTGTGTATATGTACCACATCTTCTTTATCCATTCATCTACTGATGGACACAGGTTGCTTCCATTTCTTGGCTATTGTAAATAGTGCTGCAATAAACATAGGGGTGCATATGTCTTTTTGAATCTGGGCTGCTGCATTCTTAGGGTAAACTCCTAGGAGTTGTTATAGCATAATTAAAAAAAATAATAACTTGATGACACACTGAGAACTAATGCCTAAACCATGCTTCACTCACTTTGAATATTGTATCCCAGAATCATGATATCTTTATTGAAACAATCTATCAAGTAATATGCCAAAAATTATAGAATAGAAAAAGCCTCCACTCATTTAAGGGTGGTCCTGTGGGCTCATTTCCAAATACATGAAAGCTTTCAAGCAATGAATAATAAATTTTAAACTTTAGGTATGGTTGTGCTCTTGATAGATTAGAATGTTTTCAGAAAACTGGCCATTTACCAAAAATCCAGGTAGCCATATTAACAAATTGATTAGCAAGAACAATTCACATCTCTTTGAAAATTCTCTACTGAATGAAATATTTTGGAACTAAGCTAAATAGTGAGATATGGGGTAGTATAAAATTTATGCTAAATGAACATTTTTAACCCATTTAGTAATTTATGTCCTAATATATAATCAACATTAATAAAACAAATGTGGTTTTTTAAGAATATCTGTATAAAGATGATATGCTCTTTTTTCCTGTTTTTCAAGAGCTGTTACTAATATTGATGAACAGAGAAAATACACTAACATCATGGACACATGCTGTCTAAGGAGTAGGCAAGGCTAGTGTTAAGAAACAGGCTTTTGAATAACAATGATATCAATAATAATTGATAATAATAATTTAGCAAGAGTAAATTTAAAGTACCAGAAAAAAAAGAAATTGAATTTGCCATGTTATCTGGTTACTGTCCTTAAAAATTGGCTCTAATTTGTACCACAAAATCTATTTAAGATTCTCAAATGCTTGCTTATAATTAGCTCCAAACCGGAAAAAAATTTTTTTCTCCTATTGGTGAGCTACTTAGGCTTCTAGTCTCTTGAGTGAGTTAACAGTGGGGACAAGGCTTCTAAGTTGACTGCACTTTCAGCAGGAGATGCTGTGTGACCATGTGATCCTGGACAGTGTGGATATTTGTATTAGACCTGATCACGTACAGTATTATGGTTCAAGATGGTGTAGGAGGATCCAGATCTTAGGTCCTCTGACAGACACTATGAATCTACAGCTAAATACGGAAAATTTCCTCTGAAGAATATCTAAAAAATGGCCAGGTGACCCCTTCACGTTGGGCAAATGAGGGGAAACATTGAAGCCAGTAGGAAAGGCTGTGTCACAATGTCACCATAAACCCCACTCCTAACACTGCGACCCACTGCTGGGAAGGAACTCAAAACCTGGAGCTTCTCCAGAGGAGTAAAAGGTTTATACTCCTCATTGGGTACTCTAGCTTTTAAGACTGGTGCCTCAGGGGGAACATAAACAGTACCAAACAAAATCAAAATAAAACAAATAATAAAAGATAAATCTTACCGTTAGTTCCAAGAAAAAGTGCTAAAATTCCAGAGCACTAAATTATAGTCAGTCTGAATTGTTATACTCCCAAACAAGTTGTCTAAAGTTTTATGGTCCTGTCTGATCTAAGTAAAATAACTTTATTACCTACTGTTGATAGTGCTTTCCTTTCTACAGATTTTATAAAGCCAGAGCTAAAAATGTTCTTGTGAATTTGAGTAGGTTAAACAAAAAAGTTGACATTGAACCATATATTTTTTGTGTGTATAACTCAGTTGATTCAGGGTTAAAAACAACTTAAAATATAAGTGATGACAATAGCCTTTCACAGAGTAATAGAAATCACACTGTTATCATCTGAGCTTTTAGGTCTTGACCCAGAGCCTTGAAGAGAGAGTTGCAACTGACATGGGGAAGTGTTATTTAAGTGCTTGCACCAAAGATATATAATGCTGAGGAACAATTTTTTGAGTGAGAAATTTATATAGTATCCCTTTATAACCCGTACTAAAATTCATGATTGTGGCTGTCATACTTCTGGGGAGCTAAAATACTGTGGACTAGAATCTGATCAATAGGGTAGTTCAGGATGAATAAAGTATGGTATGTCAATATTTTCACTACTGTTATTTTTCAGAACACATTACCTAGTATGTAAGCTATAGGAGAAAAATATACAGGTTGCAAAATTATATATAAAATACAATGATATTGTCCTAAGATATATCTAATCAGGTTTTTCTCTTCTCTAGATTTTGTGTTTTTATGATATTAACCACAAAATTGCAAATTGAATATAAAGCACACAACGCAATCAAATTTGCTCTCATGGTCCTCAGAAACCTTCATTCAATCTGATTTCCATTGGCCTAAAATGAAAATTAAGAGACCAATTATAAGAGATGGAGAGATTCACTTTCCCTTCATTACTTTTAATGTATGTGCATGTAGGATGTTTTTATTTCTTTACTATGGGGATCCCTTGCCTAGCAGCTACAGAAGTACAAATTTCATGTACTATATATTATATATATGTAAAGTTAATATTTTTGAGTGCATCCTATAGTGGCAAGAGCTATATTAAGAATTTAACAAGTATTTTCATGTAATAACCTCAAAAACTTTATGATTTTTATTATTAATATTCCATTTGATAAATAAAGACAATAAGGTTTAGAGGCATTAAATAATTTACCCTAAGTTACATAAAGTGGCAGAGTCAGGATTCCTTCTATACATACAATCAAATTTAGAAACAGCTGTATATCTGTATATATAGCTGCAACATCAAAAAATATGTTTTCTTGGGAAGGAAAATGTGCTGGTTAAAAGTTCAGTAATAATGAATGATACCAGGTAACCATTATTAACAATGTACAGGAAATACAGAAAAAGTCACAGTAACTGTTACATTTTCATTATAGTATTCAGCACATGAGAAAAATAATCATAAAGATTTCCCTTAATTATCACAAGCAGGAGTCTTCTCTAGATATGCAACAGGACAAATTGATCAGTGGCTCACACTTTAGAAGGAAGCACTTGTTCATTGCTGTCATGTCATAATTTGCATCACTTCAATTGGACTGAAAAAGATTAAAGATATTACTACACAGAGTAATTTAAAAAATACAATAATACAAATTATCCTAGCCTGCTGCATTCCTTCGACATAAACTCCTACTTAGATATCCATTTTTCTTTGGAATGTATTTAAAATATATTCAGTGCAAAACAAGAGGAAACCAGTGCCCAGGAATAAAGTACAGCAAGTAGTAGAGGTGCGAGATATGTTACTTTTCATATTGATAAGAATGTATATTTGTGTAAAAAGTAGAAAGTAATAGAGATTTAATAGCTAGGACTCCTGTAAAGTCTCAGAAATGGCACAATTAACAAAAATCCATATATTTACTGGTGAATTTTAAAAGCTAAATTCTTAGAAAATACAAACACCAACAAATCATTAGGAATATCCTCTTTTAAGCCATATAATTGTATTCATCCATTAAATGAAATTTAATTGTACTTTAATTACATGTTTGTATAAATTTCAGTATAAAATTACCCCTAACATATAAAACATTAATTTAAGAAAGTTTTAAAGCTAGTATAAAATATGTTTAAAGCCAAATTAAACTCCCTAAAATTCCCCTTAAATATATTATTTTTCTTATTGTCAGAAACTTGTCCCAGTTTATTACCTTAGTCTTCCTGAGTCTCAGAGTATTCAAAGATCATATAAGATTTCAAACACAATTAAGTATATTACATGAAATTATTTAGTAACCATAATTCTCAACTCAGTGGTTGTTGACATCACCCATTTTTTCAAGAAGGTCCATTTTCCACAATAAATGGTATAGTTTTTTATATTAGTCCAAATGAAATTATTTATAAAGCAGTCAAATGGAAACCACACAACGCATTGGAAATAATGGTCAAGATATAGTAGTTAATATAATGCTTGTAGAATAATGCCTTTGTTATACATTCCTGGATCCTGCATTTTCAAACATAATATGTAGTGTTTAATACAAAAAGCAACATCTCCTGCAGAGGAGTTTCTTTCTAAGAAGACACTATTAATGAAAAAGTAAGCACCATCACAGAGTGTGTTCTTTTAGTTTTTGGAAAATATTATGATTGGTTATATAAAATAGTAAAATTTTCACTGAGATACTGAAATAATATAATTTACAAAAATCTTTAAATGATAGGAAACATTATCCATTTCTATCTATCTATGTCTCTATCTATCATCTATCTACCCATCTGTCTACCTATCTTATCTGTCTACTTATTTGTATTCAGAATTCTAAGGCTAGAGAAGTCCTCCATTTATTTCTGTAGCCAGTTAATACACAAACACACACACAAACACACACAAACACACACACACACACACACACACACACACTGCTGTGGACTATGAATATAAAGATACAGTGTTGAGATATGTGAAATCCTCTGTAAATAAAAATACATTGACATAAAGACTATAAAATTAGACTTAACAGAAGAAGGGGAAAAGCACCTATTGAAAACGTACTTTGTTTCATGCTTTGAGATAATAATTTCTCATGTCATATAATCCTCATAATTAGGCAATGAATTTGCCCCTGCCTCAACATATTTTATAGAAAAGAAATCTGAGGATGATTTATAAAATGACAGGTAAGTAACATTGTTTGGTCCCAAATTTCTCTGCCATCACTGCCAATATTTTTCTTCTTTGACATTGCTGCTTTCTCTGTTCCAGAAGAAAAGGTAGTAGCAGATGCTTAGAAGATATTGTATATGTAGAATACATTATATTTTAGAAGACAGTATATATAACATGTATATATGTATTTCATAGATTTCATGCTATAGTATCTATGTATATACATATACATATATGGATATATAAAATATTTACATACATATATATTTCCATGCTGGCAGTAAATATAAATTAGCAAATATATGTTGAATTTATGAGAAAATAGCAACACTAATAGAAACTCCATCAAGTAGCCTTCTATGTAACAGGAATTTTTAAGTGCTTTTATAGTTATTAATTTATTTAATCCACAAAAGGATTAAAATCCTACCATTAATATTCCCATTATAAAGATGAGAAAACTAAGACCAAGAGATGTTAAATACCTAGCCCATGATCACACAGGAAATGAAGAACTTAGTTATAAAGTAGGCATTCTTACCCTAGATCTCAGACCTGTCTGTTCTCCCATGTTGCCCCTTCCTGGCCTGCAGTCTTAGTGTCAGAGTGGCCGTTACCTGGGTGCATCCTTTATGGAATAAGGCTTTAGTCCAACTCATAGCTTCTTAAAGTTGTATTGATAGTTTCTCTTTAAAATCAGACGTAGACTTTTGAGATAATACAGACGTTCTAGACCTGTGATAATCTTGATGTGATAACTTGATTGTTGGAGGAGGTCATGAGAGGAAATGATGGGCTGGGGCCAGGCAGTCAGAGGCTGCTCACCACCTCCCCTGTTTTGGAATGTATGCTCTGTCCACGGTTCCCATGGTAGGAACCATCTTCAAGGAGGCAGCCTTGAGAAAGCAATGTGTTGCTGAGACCATTTGGATGGCATACTGTAACTGAACCACTTTAAAGCCTCTATACAAAGATATCTTTAAGATCCTAGTGAGTGCATGCAGAGATCTACTTGTCTGCGGCCACCCAAGACAAGTCTTGTATTTAAATTTCCTTGCTTATTGAAACTGCCACCTATTAATTTGGAGTAGTCTACTTCTTTCTTCAATCTCTTCATCTCATCATGTACAGGGGTCAGTTTCAGACTTCACCTGTGAAGCTCCCGAGCTTTTGAACCAGCATTGGTGCAGTAGGGGAGTTCCAATTTCCTGTCTTAGTGCCAAAAGTAAGAAATTACAGCCTCTCATTTAAGAATTAAGAAAAATGTTTTCTTCCCTCCACGTTGTATGTGCTCCTCTCTTTGTAGCACAGGCATATGACAGCTCTTCCTGGAGCTGGGTGAGTTCAGTGCGGGCAGAAATGGAAGGAAGCCCACATTCCATGGGAGTCTCAAGCTGTGTTTCAAATCTTACTTTATTAGTGGACAACGTGGTTGAGTACTTTAAGTAAAATTCAATAACTAAAGCAATCAGTTTTGTTTATAAATATCACTCATTGATGATCCATTCAATTATTTCACCCATTCTTTTTATTTTTTTTTTACTTATTAGAATTATGCATGTATTGAAAAATCAAGAAGCATTAAAAGAATAAATGTGCTGGCTTTTAAGAATGACCTTAATGCTGAATTACAGAATTAATATAATCTCTATAAATACATAAATATATATTAATTTGAAGAACTGATGTGACATATGATCAGTTCATGTTTAGAGTGCAACTATGGTAATTCTCTTTTTCTCCTTCCTTCTTTCCTTCCTTCCTTTCTTTTCTTTCTTTCTTCCCCAAAAAGTTAACACACTTATTTAACCATTATAAAAAGCCTTTTGATAGCAATGATATTAAACTTGGAAAAACATGCTAGCCCTTCTGGCAGAGGAATGAATTATTAAGTTAATACCTAATCCTATTTTAGATTCTTGTTTAGTGAAGTGGTGAAATTAAAATATATTCTAATTTTATTGTTTTCCATTTATCATATTTTCTGTATGTTTTATTATAAATATGTACTGTGTGAATCCTTTTAAGTTTAGAACAATTTGGGTAATTTGAAGAAATTACAACTCTCAGCAAGTCTCTGGTCTGGGCAATTTATTGTGTTCCATTTTCCTATTTGGTGTAGCTTAGACCTGTCTTTGCACTAGAAAATCAAGCTCAGGTTTCACAGCTGTAAATTTGTTGTCAAGGTGGGGCTTTTAAAAATCACTTTTTAAATACTTCATATTTATTAACTGCATTGAAAAACTCCAAAGCAAATTTGTAGTGATGAGATGAATGCTGACAATGTAAACTCTCTAAATAAATGTTTCCTTATCTAAGCTGTGCAAGACTTTGAAATGAGTACAGGAAATATGCATTTGTAATTCACTCAGGAAATTTCACATAATTATCTGTTTATGGTCCATATAAGATTTAAAATCAGACAAGATTAATAAGATGTTGGATCTTAGATTCCATGAAATAATTGTTTATTCAATTATAGGCAAGCCATTTTAAGGGCTATTTTTCTAAAGAGAAGGAAGGACCTCTGCTTTTCGCTCAATTGATAGAGATGAACGAAGTGTTGCCTGTTACATTCCTTGTTTTCATTCCTAGTTTTAGTCAACTGAGTTCTGAATTTTTATATAGCTCAAATATGTTAGAATTTTATTGTTATTAAATTTCAATAACAGGAAATAAAAAAGTGACCCACTTAATTATTTCTCTACTAAACGAATTTTCATAATTTACTATATTTTATATGGTTGGAAAATTTATTTTAAAATGTTTTTATGAGCATGGATGAATCACATTTGGTTAACTATGGTAAAGTTTTGCTGCTACCACTTATAGACAAACCTGACCTATTGGCACGCACTTAATTCTATATTATCTTATATTAGAAGAATGGAGCTGTAGCAGTTATAATAGCAGTGGAGCCACAGTGCTGTATCCATTATACCAAGATCTAAAGGTTCTAAAAATTGTTTTTTTCCTAGACTGTTCTGGCAGTTAAACCTGAAGTGAACTGACTGACCTAAACTCAGGTGGTGGTAAGACCAAACCATAACAAATAAATCCATTTATAGTCTTTATATGGCCAACAGTGTAGATTCCTTGTATTTTGCTGGAGCAATATATGTTTCACTGAGAAGTGCTTCTGGACTCAGCTGAAGGTATTGTTTTTTATAAAATGTATGCACCTTTAAAAAATCTAAAAAATGTGGTATTCAAAGCACATCTTGCCCCATAGTTTCTGACAAGGTATCATAGATTTGTAATAATAGTACCTTCCTACTTCTTGAAAGACAGTGAAAACCATATGGTAAACAATTTTTCCTACAAAAAAAGTAACCTCCCAATGTGCCCAATCTTTCTCATGATCTGCACGTCCTTTACCTTGATTTCTTCTTTTTGTTCTACTTTATTTTTCATCACACCTTTTATACCTGCCTCCCTGACAGCCGTTGCTAGTAGTGCCTCTCTACCATAGTGCATGCTATATTCCACCAGTCAGTCTTACTTCTCCCCAGCTGGGCTTTCAGACCACATCATCCCCTTACATTAGTCATACTAATCTAGTCTTTTTTTTTCTTTTGATATTCTTTTTCTTTTTTGGTATCGTTAATGTACAGTTACATGAACATTATTATGGTTACTAGACCCCCTATTATCAAGTCCCTCCAAAATACCACACTACAGTCACTGTCCATCAGCGTAGTACGTGGAGAAAGGGGAACCCTCCTACACTGCTGGTGGGAATGTAAACTAGTTCAACCATTGTGGAAAGCAGTATGGAGGTTCCTCAAAAAACTCAGAATAGAAATACCATTTGACCCAGGAATTCCACTCCTAGGAATTTACCCTCAGAATGCAGCAGTGCAGTTTGAAAAAGACATATGCACCCCTATGTTTATCGCAGCACTATTTACAATAGCCAAGAAATGGAAGCAACCTAAGTGTCCATCAGTAGATGAGTGGATAAAGAAGATGTGGTACATATACACAATGGAATATTATTCAGCCATAAGAAGAAAACAAATCCTACCATTTGCAACAACATGGATGGAGCTAGAGGGTATTATGCTCAGTGAAATAATCTAGTCTTTTAAAGCTTACTATGTGAGATAAAAAACAGTACAGAAAGTTTGAGTTAGTAAATCAAGTTGGTTGTGAGTTAAAGAAAAGTATAATTTCTATAGAAGGTGACTGAAATAAAAGAAATTAAGTTTAAAGAGAAAAAAATCACAGTTATCCTATGGTAAATAATGCTGGTTGACTAGCCATCATCTCTTCTCATTCTGCCTTCTCTTGGAGAAGAGACTCTTGATATTTTTTAATCCTCCAGCAAGAGTCTGTGTACTTTCCAGAAGGCATCTGTAAAGGTTTACTGGGACATGGTGGTCTCATTTCTTGTTATTGTGTTTGGTTTGTGGGAACAACAGGACACATGATGGGAGATTTTCAGTGGACCTCTGGAAAATGTTTACATACCATTAAAAAAGGTTGGTAGATAAGGCCCAGTTGGCTTCTTAGGCTAATTCTCCCAAATCTGTAAGTTCAGATGACTACAATATTACTTGAGATATTCTGAAGCATAGAAACAGGACAGTTTCTTAATCATTTATGTGGAGTGAATATACAACAGTTCCATAACCAATACAAGAATTCAAACCAAAGAAAAACCCACTACAAACATACCTCATCAAAGTTGATGCACAGATCTGAAATAAAATAGCTACAAAATAATTAAAACATTAAAACATACAGTATCTTCCCCATTTGGGTTTATTTCAGAAATATGAAGCCAGTTCAATTTTAGAAAATCTATTAGGAGGCATGTCATATTGATAGATGCAAGAAAAAAGACTGCAGATGCTGAAATACAATTTGTTATCATCCATTCTTATTTATTGATATTTGGCCTTTTATTTATGTTTTTTAAATAGATTCTAGTCAATCACTCAGAAAGCTAAAAAAAAGATTTGTTGGGTTTCTTGTGATGAGTTTCATTAATTTCTCTTGTGTTTGACTCTTTAATAATAACACTTATTTTCATTTTCTTTTTGATTGTTGATCAATCTTTTACATGGATTGTTTATCAACACTTCAAAACAAGTGACTTTGTTGATCTTATTTATCCTTGTTTTACTGATTTGTACTTAAATTTTTTTCTTTTAATTTTTTATTAAGGTATTATTGATATACACTTTTATGAAGATTTCACATGAAAAAACAATGTGGTGACTACTTTTACCCATATTATTAAGTCCACACCCATACCCCAAAGCACTCACTGTCTATCAGTGTAGTAAGATGCCACAGATTCACTGTTTGCCTTCTCTGTGCTACACTGTTATCCCAGTGACCCCCCACACCATGTGTACTAAACATAATACCCTCAATCCCCTTCTCCCTCCGTCCCCACACCCTGCACCTTTGGTAACCACTAGACCCTTCTTACAGTCGGTGAGTCTGCTGCTATTTGTTCCTTCAATTTTGCTGCGTTGTTACACTCCACAAATGAGGGAAATCATTTGGCACTTGTCTTTCTCCACCTGCTTATTTCACTGAGCATAATATCCTCCAGCTCCATCCATGTTGTTGTAAATGGTAGGATTGTTTCTTTCTTGTGGCTGAATAGTATTCCATTGTGTATATGTACCACCTCTTATTTATCCATTCATCTGCTGATGGACACTTAGGTTGCTTCCATATCTTGCCTATTGTAAATACTGCTGTGATAAACATAGGGGTGCATATGTATTTTGAATCTGAGAAGTTATATTCTTTGGGTAAACTGCAAGGAGTGGGGTTCCGGGTCAAATGGTATTACTATTTTTAGGTTTTTGAGAAGCCTCCATATTGCTTTCCACAATGGTTGAACTAGCTTACATTCCCACCAGCAGTGTAGGAGGGTTCCCCTTTCTCTGCATCCTTGCCAGCATTTGTTGTTCTTATTCTTTTGGATGGTGGCCATCCTAACTGGTGTGAGGTGATATCTCATTGTTTTAGTTTGCATTTCCCTGAAGATTAGTGATATGAGCATCTTTTCATGTGTCTGTTGGCCATATGAATTTCTTCTTTGGAGAATTGGCTCTTCGTATTCTCTGCCCATTTTTTAATCAGATTATTTGTTTTTTGGGTATTGAGGTATGTGAGTTCTTTATATATGTTGGATGTTAACCCCTTGTCTATGTCATTTACAAATATATTCTCCTATCCTGTAGGATGCCTTTTTGTTCTGTGTTGGTGTCCTTTGCCATGCAGAAGATTTTAAGTTTGATGTAGTCCCATGTGTTCATTTTTGCTTTGTTTCCCTTGTTCGAGGAGATGTGTTCAGGAAGAAGTTGCTCATGCTTATATTCAGGTGATTTTTGCCTATGTTGTTTTCTAAGAGTTTTATGGTTTCATGACTCACATTCAGGTCTTTGATCCATTTCGAGTTTACTTTTGTGTACGGGGTTAAACAATAATCCAGTTTCATTCTCTTGCATGTAGCTGTCCTGTCTTGCCAACACCAATTGTTGAAGAGGCTGTCATTTCCCCATTGTGTCCGTGGCTTCTTTATCATATATTAATTGACTATATATGGTTCGGTTTATATCAGGGCTCTCTAGTCTATTTCATTGGTCTATGGGTCTTCTCTTGTGGCAGTACCAAATTTTCTTGATTACTGTGGCTTTTTTGTGGAGCTTGAAATTGGGGAGCATAATCCCCCCAGCTTTATTCTTCCTTCTCAGGATTGCTTTGGCTATTCGGCGTCTTTTGTGGTTCCATATGGATTTTAGAACGATTTCTCTAGTTCATTGAAGAATGCTGTTGGTATTTTGATACGAATTGCATTAAATCTGTAGATTGCTTTAGGCAAGATGGCCATTTTGACAATATTAATTCTTCCTGTCCATGAGCACGGGATGTGTTTCCATTTACTGATATCTTCTGTAATGTCTCTCATGAGTGTCTTGTAGTTTTCAGGGTATAGGTCTTTCATTTCCTTGGTTAGGTTTATTCCTAGGTAGTATGTTCTTTTTGATGCAATTGTGAATGGAATTGTTTTCCTGATTTCTTGTTCTGCTAGTTCATTGTTACTATATAGGAATGCCACAGATTTCTGTGTATTAATTTTGTATCCTGCAACTTTTCAGAATTCAGATATTAGATCTAGTAGTTTTGGAGTGGATTCTTCAGGGTCTTCTATGTACAATATCATGTCACCCGCAAACAGGGACAGTTTAACTTCTTCCTTGCCAATCTGGACGCCTTTTATTTCTTTGTGTTGTCTGATTGCCGTGGCTAGGACCTCCAGTACTATGTTGAATAGAAGTGGGGAGAGTGGGCATCCTTGTCTTGTTCCTAATCTTTAAGGAAAAGCTTTCAACTTCTCAGTGTTAATTATAATGTTGGCTGTGGGTTTGTCATATGTGGCCTTTATTATGTTGAGGTAATTGCCCTCTATACCTATTTTGTGGAGAGTTTTTATCTTGAATGAATGTTGAATTTTATTGAATGCTTTTTCAGCATCTATGAAGATGATCATGTGGTTTTTGTTCTTTTTGTTGATGTGGTGGATGATGTTGATGGATTTTCGAATGTTGTACCATCCTTGCAACCCTGGATTAAATCCTACTTGATCATGATGGATGATCTTTTTGATATATTTTTGAATTCGGTTTGCTAATATTTTGTTGAGTATTTTTGCATCTAATGTTCATCAGGGATATTGGTCTGTTATTTTCTTTTATTGTTGTGTCTTTGTCTGGTCGTGGTATTAGAGTGATGCTGGCCTCATAGAATGAATTTGGAAGTACTCCCTCTTCTTCTACTCATTGGAAAACTTTAAGGAGGATGGGTATTAGGTCTTCACTAAATGTTTGATAAAATGCAGCCGTAAAGCCATCGGTCCGGGGGTTTTGTTCTTAAGTAGTTTTTTGATTACCAATTCAATTTCATTGCTGGTAATTCGTCTGTTCAGATTTTCTGTTTCTTTCTGGGTCAGCCTTGGAAGGTTGTATTTTTCTAGAAAGCTGTCCATTTCTTCTAGGTTATCCAGTTTGTTAGCATATAATTTTTCACAGTATTCTCTAATAATTCTTTGTATTTCTGTGGTGTCCATAATGATTTTTCCTTTCTCATTTCTAATTCTGTTTATGTGTGTAGACTCTCTTTTTTTCTTGATAAGTCTGGCTGGGGGTTTATCTAGTTTGTTTCTTTTCTCAAAGAACCAGCTCCTGCTTTCATTGATTTTTTTCTATTGTTTTATTCCTCTAGATTTTATTTATTTCTGCTCTAATCTTTATTATGTCCTTCCTTGTACTGACCTTGGGCCTCATTTGTTCTTCTTTTTCTAGTTCATTAATTGTCAGTTTGACTGTTCATATGGTATTTTTCTTCTTTCCTGAATTAAGCCTGTATTGCAATATATTTCCCTCTTAGCACTGCCTTTGCTGCATCCCACAGATTTTGCGGTGTTGAATGATTGTTGTCATTTGTCCCCATATATTGCTTGATCTCTGTTTTCTTTTGGTTATTGATCCATTGGTTATTTAGGAGCATGTTGTGAAGCCTCCATGTGTTTGTGGGGTTTTTCATTTTCTTTGTGTAATTTATTTCTATTTTCATACCTTTGTGGTCTGAGAAGCTGATTGGTACAATTTCAGTCTTTTTGTATTTACTGAGGTTCTTTTTGTGGCCTAATATATGATCAATTCTTGAAAATGTTCCGTGTGCACCTGTGAAGAATGTGTATTCTGCTACTTTGGGTGTAGAGTTCTGTAGATGTCTGTTAGGTCCAAGTGTTCTAATCTGCTGTTCAGTGTCTCTGTCTCTTAACTTATTTTCTGTCTGGTTGATCTTTCCTTCAAAGTGAGTGGAGTCTTGAAGTCTCCTGGAAGGAATGCATTGCATTCTATTTCCCCTTTTAATTCTGTTAGTATTTGTTTCACATATGTATGTGCTCCGGCGTTGGGTGTATAGGTATTTATAATGGTTTTATCTTCATGTTGGATTAACCCCGTTATCATTATGTAATGTCCTTTTTTGTCTCTTGTGACTTTCTTTATTTTGAAGTTTATTTTGTCTGGTACAAGTACTGCAACCCCTGCTTTTTTCTCCCTATTAGTTTTATGAAGTATCTTTTTCCATCCCTTCACTTTAAGTCTGTGTATGTCTTTGGGTTTAATGTGAGTCTCTGTAGGCAGCATATAGATGGGTCTTGTTTTTTTATACATTCATTGACTCTATGTCTTTTGATTGGTGCATTCAGACCATTTATATTTAGGGTGCTTATCGATAGGTATGTACTATTGCCATTGCAGGCTTTAGATTCATGGTTATCAAAGGTTCAGGGTTAACTTCCTTACTCTCTAAGAGTCTAACTTAAGTCACTTAATATGCTATTACAAACACAGTCTAAAGGTTCTTTTTTTTCCTCTCCTTTTTCTTCCCTCTCCATTCTTTAAATATTAGATATCATATTCTGTACTCTTTGTCTGTCCCTTGATTGACTTTGGGGATAGTTGATTTAAATTTGCAGTTGCTTGGTAATTAACTGTTCTGCTTTCTTTACTGTGGTTTTATTACCTCTGGTGAAAGCTATTAAACCTTAGGAACACTTCCATCTATAGCAGTCCCTCCAAAATACACTGTAGAGATGGATTGTGGGAGGTAAATTGTCTTAGCTTTTGCTTATCTGGAAATTGTTAAATCCCTCCTTCAAATTTAAATGATAACCTTGCCGAGTAAAGTATTCTTGGTTTGAGGCCCTTCTGCTTCATTGCATTAAATACGTCATGCCACTCCCTTCTGGTTTGTAAGGTTTCTGTTGAGAAATCTGATGATAGCCTGATGGGCTTTTCTTTGTATGTGATCTTATTTCTCTCTCGGGCTGCTTTTAATAGTCTGTCCTTATCCTTGATCTTTGCCATTTTAATTATTATATGGCTTGGTGTTGTTTTCCTTGGGTCCCTTGTGTTGGGAGATCTGTGCACCTCCATGGCCTGAGAAACTATATCCTCCCCCAGATTGGGGAGGTTTTCAGCAATTTCCTCCTCAAAGACCCTTTGTATCCCTTTTTCTCTCCATTTTTCTCAGGTACCCCTATAATACGAATATTGTTCTGTTTGGTTTGGTCATACACTTCTTTCAATATTCTTTCATTTTTAGAGATTCTTTTTTCTCTCTGTTCCTCAGCTCTTTTGAATTCCTCTTGTCTAATTTTTATTTCATTTATCGTCTGCTCCACCATATCTAATCTGCTTTTAAAACTTTCCATCGTATGTTTCATTTCTGATACTGTGTTCCGTAATGATTAGATTTCCGACCGGAATTCATCCCTGAGTTCTTGAATATTTTTCTGTACCTCCGTGCATATGTTAATGATTTTTATTTTGAAATCCCTTTCAGACAGATTTGTGAGGTCGATTTCATTTTAATTTTTCTCAGGGGTTGTAGTCATAATTTTACTTTGAACCAGGTTTCTTTGGAGTTTCATATTTGTATATGTCGCCCTCTAGTGCCCAGATCCTCTACTCACTGGAGCTGCTCAGCCCCTGAGCAATGTCAGGGGTCGCAAGGGAGCGGTATTGGTGCCTGGAGGGAGGAAAGAGCTGTTTCCTGCCTCCCAGCTGCTATGCCTGTCTCCATTGCCAGAACCAGTGGGCCGAGTACACAGGTATAAGCCTTCTGTGCTTTGCATTTGTAGTTGCAGTGGACGGGGCTTCCCTCTCTCTGGCCTAACACCAGGGTAGGGTTTGCCGGTTTGTGAGCCAGGTGGGGCTGGCCTGGAGAAAGGCTTAGTAGGCTGCGTATCACGGAGGGGTTCCTTGGAGCTCTGTAGCCAGCCAGGGACCTAGAGCTCCTGAAGATAGTGTAAGTTCCCAACTGTCGGAGTGCACCTGGACAATTTTGTCTACCTATCCTTTCTCCTGAGCAGTCCTTGCCCCTTTAGCATCCCTTTTGCTGTTAGGAAGTCTCTCAGACTTCCCACCTTTCTTTTGTCCCAGAGCAGTCCGATATGGATCCCTGCTTTCCACAAGTGGCTGGAATCTCAGTCTCTCCAGGTATTCTGCCTGTCTTAGCTTTCCAACCCCCTAATCATGAAAGTACCATGAAAACACCATGAAATGTAGGTTTGTGCTCCCAGATCCGATCTCCGGAGTTAGGCATTCAGCAGTTCCAGGCTCCATTCCCTTCCCGCTCTGTTTCTCTTCCTCCTGCTGGTGATCTGGGAAGGGGGAAGGGCTTGGGTCCTGCCAGGCCATGGCTTTGGTACGTGAGGTTTATTCTTTTCTTCAGGTGTATGCAGTTTGGCACAGTCCTCTTTCTTGTTGCTCCTTCAGGATTAGTAGCATTAATTATATTTTCGTATTATATGTGGTTTTAGGAGGAAGCCTCTGTCTCACCTCTCACGCTACCATCTTTAATCCTTCTTACCTGTACTTTAATTTTAATTGTCCTTTCTGCTTTTTTCTTCAGCTGATTTCTTTTATTGGCACTGATTTTAGTAATATTTCATCTCTTCTGTCTCTTTTTTACTTTTGTCTTATGCCAATATTTTTTTAAGACTTTATTTTTTGGAGCAGTTTCAGGTTTACAACAAAATTGAGAAGAAGGCATAGACATTGCACATATGTCCCCAGTCCCTGTACATGCACTACCTTTCTTATTATCAAAATCACTCATCAAGATGGTACATTTTTTATCAATGATGAACCTATATTAATACATCATAATCACTCAAAGTCCATAGTTTACTTTAGGTTTTACCCTTGGAGTTGTACATTCTGTGGGTTTGGACAAATGTGCGATGACATGTATCCATAATTACAGTTATCATACAGAATATTTTCCCTGTCTTAAAAATCTGTGCTCTGCCTAGTCACCCCTCCCCCACTCCAGTGATCATTTTATTGTCTCCATAGTTTTGCTTTTTCCAGAATGTCATATAGTTGGAATCATACAGTATGTAGGCTTTTTAGATTGGCTGTTTTTCATTTGGAAATATGTATTTAAGTTTCCTCTGTGTCTTTTCATGGCTTGATAGATTATTTCTTTTTAGTGCTGAATGATATTCTACTGTTTGGTTGTACCATAGTTTATTTATCCTCTCACCTACTGAAGAACTTCTTGGTTGCTTTCAAGTTTTGGCAATTATTAATAAAGCTGCTATAAACAGTTATGTTCAGGTTTTGTGTAAATCTAAGTTTTCAGTTCATTTGAGTAAATACCAAGGATCATTGTTGCTGGATCATATGGTAAGAGTATGTTTTGTTTTTTAAGAGACTGCCAAACAGTTTTCCAGAATGGCTGTACCATTTTGCATTCCCAGCAGCAAGGTATGAAGTTCCTGTTCCATATTCCCAGCAGCATTTGGTTCTATCAGTGTTCCAAATTTTGAACATTCTAATAGATGTGTAGTGGTATCTCATTCTTTTATTTGCATTTCCTAATGACATATGGAATGGAACATCCTTTGACCCATTTTCTAATTAGGTTGTTTATTTTCTTATTGTTAAGGTTTAAGAGTTCTTTATATATTTTGCAAAATAGTTCTTTATCAAATGTGTCTTTTGCAAACCTTTTCTCCCAGTCTATGGCTAATCTTCTTATTCTCTTGACCTTGTTGTTTGCAGAAGTTTTTTAATTTTAATGAAATCCAGATTATCAATTCATTCTTTTATGGATCATGTCTCTGATGGTTTATCCAAGAAAAGCATAACCATACCCAAGTTCATCTAGCTTCTCTCTTTTGTTATTCCTAGGAGTTTTATAGTTTTGCCTTTTACACTTAAGTCTGATCCATTTTGAATAAATTTTTGTGAGGATGTAAGGTGTGTGTGTAGATTCTTTTTTTGGCATGTTGATATATATTTGTTCCAACACCATGTGTTAAAATGAATGTCTTTGCTTATTGTTGTTTTTGCTCCTTTGTCAAAAATCAATTGACTTTATTTATGCGAGTCTACTTCTGGGCTTTCTATTTGTTTCACTGATCTATTTGTCTATTCTTTTACCCATACTATATTGTCTTGAATACTGTAGCTTTATAGTAAGTCTTGAAATCAGGTAGAATCAGTCCTCCAATTTGTTCTTCTTCAATATTGTATTGGCTATTCTGCATTATAGTTTCTCTTTTTCTAACATAAATTAGTACTGCTTTGTTGCATCCCACACAATTTGATGCCTTGTGTTTTCATACTATTTTTGTTCTAAATATTTTAAATGTCATTATATTTTCCTCTCTTATTCTTGACTTCCTTAAATATGCATTTAAATTTCAATAATGTTCCAAAATATTTTTTATAGAAATTGGCAAGATAATTGTAAATCTTATATGCAAGAGGATAGCCATAAATAGCCAAGATCCTTTTGAAGAAGAAGGTAAACAATTTTCTTTGCCAAATATCAAAATGTTCTGTGAAATACTAGTAATTACAGCAGTACAGTATTGATACAGAAATATATAAAATAACAGAGCAATAGAAAACATTATTCAGATAAAGACCCCCATGTACACTGAACTGAAGTATGTGGCAGAAGTAACAAGGCAGATTGGTGAGTATAGGATGAGCTGTTCAAAATAAAAGTTAAAGGTATTTATAGAGATGGAAAAAATAAATTGAAATCTTACTTTATGTATAAGTAAATTCATATATGAATGGATGAAATATTAAAATATCTAAATTTGGACTTGAAAAATATAGTAAAATGCCCAATGAATACTCTTCTGTTATTGGGGCATTGTGGAAATTTTATAAAATACCCTAACATTTTTCACTTGATTATGTTAAAACTGATGACAGCAGTTCATGATAATATACATTATAGTAAATTAAAATAAAGCTTTTGACTGGGAAAAGATATTTGAAATAACAAAGGTTTGTGATCAATAAATATAAATAATACCAACAATCCTGTAAAGAAATGATATGCAATAGAAAAATGTGTAAATGATATATATACAGAAAGAGAATTTTCCACCTTCAGAGAGACACATGACACACAAACATATTAACATATACTTTCCCTTATTAGAAATTAATAAAATGAAGAAAAAGCACAGTTATACCATTTTCAACCTAGTTTATTGCCGAATTTAAGAAATCTGACAATATTAACTTTTGGCAAGAATGTATTAACAAAATCTCTTCTAAATAGATATTTGCAAATGTAAATTGATATAGTTACTTTGGAAAATGAAATAATATTTACCTATAAATTTCAACAATCAAATTCCCTATTAACTGACATTCCACTGCTAGACATATAATCAATAAAAAATTTGTACTTGCATACTAGGAAATAGTAACATGAATATTAAGAACAACAGTATTCATTACAGGTAATTATCTAAATGCTGAAAATACATAATACAAAAATAGATAAATCCATTATCTATTTACATAGTAGAATATTATACAGGAGTAAAAATTAATTAGAGCTACACAGAATAATAGAACTGGATTTTAATACTATTTAGTGAAAAAGTAATTCCATGAGGTTTCTATATAGCATGATACTGTTTTTATAAAGACAAATACAAAGATAGGCATATATTTATTGTACAAAAATTTAAAACGACCAGTAAGTGATAGTGCCACATTTGGATTAGCTCTGATGTAAAGAGGCAAAAGTCAAAGATGGTAGAAGCTATTTTAAGTTTTTATCACTTTTTTATTTTTTAAGTGAAGTGTCATTTCCAAATTAGTTCATTAGCTGTGCTTTTCAGAGATTATTCCAAGATTTTACTAGGTTAGTGGCTTCCAGGTGGTATGTTTATGGATGTTAATTTTATTCTTAAAATAAATACAGGAAATAAAAATAAAATAGGGTGTAGATGGATTCGTAAGTTGAGTTCCCCAAGAAGTAGACCTTGAATGTAACTTTTGAAGAGCCATACCTCATTGGGTAGGAGATGCCAAGAATATGGTGCTATGTTTAAAATTTTTACAACTTTAGGCATTTAAGGATTAGAAGCCCTGTTTTCAGTAATAGGGGTAATATTTCTAGCAGAGAAAATAATCAGGGTTACTAATAAGCCTAAATCTATGGCTCACGCCTGGTCAACTTCAACTTTTCATGAAGGACTTACCATGCTGGCATGATTCATTAACGCTGATTACCGTGAGGTGATAGAATTGCTGCTGTGTAATGAAAGCAGGGAAGAGTATGATGAAAACATAAATATCCCAAAGGTTTCACTGGTAATGATGGTAGGAGGGGCTACTTCTACTTCCGTAGATCTATGTGTTCACAAACATAACACCATATAGTGGTTGATGATTCAAAGTGTAAACTGCGGGATGTTAATGCATGCTTGCACATTTTGCTCTGCCTTTTAGAGGGCATTCCAAGTTTCAACCGGGACAGTAGTTTCTGATAATACAAAGCTATATAGTAGAACCAATACACTGAGACTACTAGTTACCATTTGTTTACCAGATCCAATTAATAGTGTTATCAGTACAATTGACATCGTATTTTTCTATGGGATGTAAAAATAATAAAAATCTCTGAGCTACAGTGAGACAGAAACCAAGAGTTCACTTTGCCCTAGGGTAAGATGATAAATCTGATGTGTGCTGCTGCTCTTCTCAGGAAGATTGAAGCACTTTTTGATTCTTTTCCTGATAACAGATTAAAAGAAACATTCACTAAATAGATTCGTACCAAGATCTAGAGCTATATTGATTATTCTAGTAAAGACACCACACTCAGCATAATGGCTGCATTTGGGATTACCACTTGGTTAAATTTGTAAATTCCACCATAAATTTTCATGACACATCTGATTTTCGATTAGGCTAGCTAATTAAATGGGAATATTTTAAGACAACTAATTTTGTATCACTTGAGTCTTTGAGAGTGGTACTAATCTCTGCAATTCTATTCAGGCTGCTTTATTGCTTGTTATTTACAATCTTGGTTGAATTTGCAGGGGGAAGAGTTTCATGAGCCTCTACTTGGTTTCTCCTATCACAATGCTTATTAATGCACATGTCAGAAAATGGATGTGATAATTATACCAACTATTAAGTGTGTCTGTCATCAGTGTGCACTCATGAAACTGGGAAACAACTGCAGAGCAGTTCTGTGGATGTGTAAGACTCAGGGTGAGATGGATTTGTGCCAGAAATCCATTTATTGCCTCGCCACTATATGTGCCCACTCTCGTATGAGGCCATGAGTTTGTTGTATGTCTCATGGTTTCAATGTTAGCATGCAACCCATATCCAATAGCTTTTGAGTGACCTGAGGGGTTTTACCTTCCTAAATCTGATAATTTAGAGAATTTCTGCTGTGTACACTTGTTATGGCTTTTACACCCCCTTTTTGGAGGGTGTTCTGGGTCTCATATACCATCCTCAGGTGAAATTCTCTCAGACAGTGATTTTCCTTTAGGGGTGACTGCCATCAACTTTCTTCTCCTCTGCTTTGATTACTTTTAATTACATAACTTGAACAACATCCTCCTTGACTGCCTGTACATTTTGTCCCTAAGAATAATGTGGTGTACTAGCCACTACCTCAGATGCCTGGGATCAAGGTCATCTGCTTTTCTATCTTTACTGCCATGCAGTCAGTACGTAGACCTTGCTTATGTTTAAATGCTGCCCCCTGGCTTGCTATTTTAGAATCACATCATCCACAGTTGTCCCTAGAGAGCCAAGTATGATAGCAGCACCTTTTAATATAAACTTTGGCTTTTAAAAGACAGTCATCACCGAATGTATCAGTGATGCAAGAGCTTCAAACTAGAATATTTCTTATCAATTTATGGAAGGGAATGAATGTCTTCTTGATTTTTCCGGAAGGCAGCTGGTGGTCTTACAAAACATATACATTTTAGCATGCCCTACCTTCTGAATTATTTGACCTCTTCCTCAGTATGCTGCCTGGTTACAGTGCCTGCAATTAACTTACTGTAAACCAGTGTTCCCGGTTTTCACTGATCATTCTTTCAGTGTATTAGGACAACTCTAGGAATCTTCACCAGAATGTTATATACAGAGTAACTCCACATCTTTAAACTTTTGCATATCTAGCCATTTTTCTGCCCTTGTGTCCAAATTTTTTCAATGTCTATTGCTAGCAGTACATACTAGTCAGGTCTGGGTCCCCTTGGAGAATAACTTATTTCTTCTCTTGATAGGGCTATGTTGATAATTGACCCCAGCTCTTGATCTAGAAACAGAGTGGAGGATGTGGTAGAGCTCAAGGAGACAAAGCATCACTTTGTACGAGAAAATGCCTCTGATTAGACTATTTCACAGTTTTCAGGCAATAGTAATGAGCTGTTCAATTGCATGGGTGAGCAGACCTCTTTTTCTGGCCCAGATTCCCTATAGAAGAATCTGAATTTTCAAGACTATCAATTGTTTGCAACCTATTGCCCAATTCCTGATCTCAGGATACTACTCCTTTCCTACTAGAGCCTGAACTTTAGCATAGTAGACTTTCTGAGGCTGTGAACTTAGTTTCTATTTAACTCCACCACTATTATAGTCAAATCTTGTCTGATTTTCAGCAGTGTGCCCTCATGCTTCAGGAAAAAGATTCTTTTAAAATGCTGTTCTGGAGGCTTCTGTTTTTCTCATTATGCCCTGAGTACTGAGCCTATTATTTTCCTGCAGAGGAACAATTCACCCTATACTTAATCCTTCCAAACAGTAGTGCCTCCATATTTTTTCAAATGCTAGCACAATTTGCATAACCTAGTGAATTCCCTTTCACCAATACCCTATCCTGTCCAGCACAGCTGAGTCTCAATAACTGGTAAGCTGTAGTGTACCAGCGGTTATTACCAGTCATCCCGAGTAAAGGTGTCCTTGTTGAATATGGCTGGTGAGTGATAGAATTCTAGAATTCCATCCTACAAACACTACTTCCTGGAACACTACTGCCAGTACCAACTGTCTAAGTTGTATCTTCTTGCACTAGAGAAAGCCATCCTGCAGAGAGCAACTGATGCTTGCAGAGGGAAGTCATTTATGAGTTGGAATAGGGTGTTGAGGGAAAATGAGGTCTCCACAGTGATTGTTACATGAGGATGCTAGATAAAGTTGTATAATTAATAAAGGACTATAAACTTGAAGTCCAAAATAAAAATAGTCTGTAGAATAGCACTCACATATTTTGTGATGTTTCTGATGACGCTTGAAGATATGACTAGGAACTAGGACTGCATAGAGAATAAGCTTTCTTCTAGCCACTTGAAAAATATATCAATATTCACTTCAAAAAGACGCTCCTTCTTCAATGCACATATCAGGGTTTATTCAATTTGAATTAATAGCCACTCTGAAATTTGTTTTTAGTTTTATGGGTTCTATTTAGACATTTAAAAAAATTAGTAGCAACATCAGACATCCTTATAAGATATCCCTTTCTTGGTATATTTAGCCAGCTTAAAGGATTTAAGGCTGTAATTTAAAAGATAACTGAAGTCCAAGTAAATTTTGCTGTCCCAGATTCTTACATAATCAATGCTGCAATTCTTTCAACATTTTAGGAGCTCTGGTGCTTCAAGGCTTCCTACCATGTTCCCTCCAGTAAGAACCTATTTAAAATCACAGAACACAGGAAAAAATATTTTTGTCTCCTTCAGGAACTCATGATGGCTTTCAGCATGGCAGATATTCTATTAACTGTAATTTCACATTGTTACCAAGACAGCACTGTTTTTAAGCTGTAAGGAGGATCAGGTGGAAATTCAAACGACTATTTTCTGTGTGCTTTGGAAGAGGAAAAAAAGGGAGAAAAAGGATAGAACCGATCAGTGTGACTTACGCGTTTAGAAAACTTCCCAATCGCTGATTCTGCATGTTAGCGTCCCTTTCTTCTGACCTCAGTTTTCATGTTTGTTTCCTACTTTTCAAGTTCACTCAGAAATCACCACGGTATGACATAGTGATTTATTTTTATCTCCTAAAAGAATTCTATTCTCCTGATGACTTCATTATTTTCAAGGCAACAAATATTTTTGTTTAGGTATGGTTATATTAATACCAGTAGCCCTGAGCTCTCTCCGTTATACTTTAAATCCACTTCTTTCATTACCTACATACAGCACATTGCTTACTAAAAGTGTAATCACAGAGTAAAATATTAAATGTTCAATTCTTTATGTGTTTTTGGCATCAAATTTTTCATGAGAAGAAATATAAATTAATCATTTAGAGTTAAGTAATATTCAACCTGGCAAACTTACCAGGTGCCACTTCTTTCTAACATAAATTTCAAGGAAAAGAGTTGAAACTATAAAAGGAGAAATAATTATTAAAAGAGAAAAGTAAACCCTTAGACATTTGTAAAATAATGAAAGACAATATTGTTATTGACCACTCTAATAATAAAGAAAATCTAGTACAAATAGATTGTTCAGCTTTAAAAATATTTACTGAGTCTTGTTATCACTCTCAAAATCGAGGGGAACTGCAATTTATAAATTCAGTTACAGCTCTTCTAGGAACAAAATATTATATTTAAATTTTGTTTTATTTAGATTGTGGATTTTCTATCTGGTTAATTTTACCTATTTCTTTTATTTGTTATGAGAAGGAAATTTGTTTTCTTTGTTTTCTGTTTGCCTGCATAACAGTAGAGTAAAACTTTTGACATTCCCTTGTTTCAAAATACATTTTACTTCCCTTTGTAACTATAGGTGAGGAGACTACTCTGCTGATAAGCAAATATGTAAAACCTAAAAACTCAGTGATGCATTATTTTACCTTAAAGTAATACATTTGTTTATTTTCAGTTAACTAGAAATGCTGGAACATATTTTGGTACAGAAGATTAAATAGTTTGCTTAGCATGTCTTTCCTGAAGAAACTAAACATCCTTTAAGCTATAATATTAAACTTCCTAGAAAAGGATTAGAGTTCTAATTTGTATGAGGCTGGATTATAATACTACATATGAGGCAGTATCTCACATCTGTTAAAATAAGTATTTCTAGACAATTGTATTAGTTGCTGACCATGCAGTGTAAAACTAGACATGATCTGTTGCCTTAGGCCCAAGATGTTAAATGGCTCTCACACATCTGTCTGGCTACTCAACAACAGTTAAAGATTTCATTAGTTCTTTCTCTTTTTATCTTAAGGAAAATACCAGCGAATTAAAGTTTTCTGTGTGGTATAACAATGATTATTTATCAACTTGTCAATGAAAAATGATCATATTTTGCATGGCTAGGCAGCTAGCATTGAAAACAAATTGTGTTGAATATGTAATGTATATATATATATATATATATGTATGTATCTACATATATATGTATACACACACACACACACACACACACACACACACATTTGGCACTTCAGTTATACTACCACTACCATTATTATAAAAGCCAGACTGGAGCTATCTTCCTCCCTTCTCACCCCCAGCATATGGCTCTTGATAACTTCTTTTAAATACATCCTGTTTTTATCTCTCTAAGTGTGGGATACATGGAAATTTTCACCCAGAATGTTCGCAGTTTTCTGCCTGGCCTTAGTCCATTTACATCCCAATAGATGTTTACCATAGCAGAGCCTCTGGTGAATCTGGGGCAAGGGATGGAGAGAAAACGGCCATTCTTTCCTCCCCTCTGTTCCTGATACCTGATTGGTCTGGCCCTCACCAGTCACCAAGGACCTGCCCATGGAGTTCCTGCAGGGAGGAGGGGGCACGGGGAAAGGGAGGGTGAGCCGCAGACAGAGGGGATGGTCAGAGCTGGGCCTGGCTATTGAACTGTGAGAAATAAAAACTTTCTTAACCTGCCCTTCCCCTTATCCTCTTTCGGTGTTATCAGATTCATAGGAAACTCACTCAGGGCTGGGAACACCTTTCCCCTGGAGCTACACCAAGAAGATAGTGTGAATGGTGGGATTTGAAAGTTTTTATGAGGAAGACCTAAGTCCTCTAGCTTCTTATGCATTGTCTTGGTAGCATTTTGGATCTTTGGTTATGTTCTTAAATTTTAGCAACAGGTGGCAACCTTTTAACTAAGTAGTTTCAGCAGGAATCTCTTTAGTAGACTAGAAGGAGAATTATATAATTTGAAAAATCTTAAAATAAATTGATTATTCAAAATCAAACAGTGTAATCATCTATAGACACAAATAAGAGAACATTTTAAAAAGAATTTGTCTGCTTTTAACTTGCTTTCTCTCAATTTATTGTAAATGCAATTCTTCTAGTTAAAGTAATTGTTCTTTTAATTTTAACTATGTTACTTAGAAGTCTACTAGACCAAGGTTTCCACACATATAACAGTCACTAGAGATACTTAATAAAAATGTGGTTTCCTCAGACTTTTCTAACAAATTGAAGTTCTGGAAGACAATTTCACAATATCTGATTTTAACAAGGACACTTCTACTCATCAGGTAAATTTGTAGGACACTGCAGTAGACTATAGGATTTAAGTGGGCGGGAATCATTGTCTGTCCATAGTAGGTGCTTAATATATATGTAGAATGAATGACTTTAAGACATAGAGTTCCTTTTTTTGGGCAAGTACTGCTTGCTTCTAATAAGGATTACCTGCTTAAGCAGTGATTGCCATCTATAAGCTGTAGTAGATACAAGCCTGAGTTTTAGGATAGTTTTTAAAGAATTCTGTTCTGTTTATTGGATGGTACTTAGACTGTGTTCATCTACATATAATGCAAACTAAAGTTTCCAAGCCTTCTGTAAGGCATTTCTTCCCATACCTCTGAATTCACAATGAAAACAAGTATGCCATACCAAAAATATATCTGTCTGACACATATTTTCCCAATTGTTGAAAGAGAGAAACACAGAGGGACTGCTTTCCCAGTCTTGAAATCCCCTAAATGGGGGCATTTAAGTAGACACCAATCTCTAGTCTTTGTCATGACTCCTCTAGTACGTCTTTACTCTTCTGGTGTCTATTTAGTGCACAGTATTACCCCAAAGAGTTTTACATCAATTTTAATCATTTTTTTCATTTCTAGCTTTACCATGGTTCCCTCAGTTAAAGTGTTAAGTATCTGCACCTAAATTAGACATTGAGGTCAAGATTAAATTAGATTAAATAAAAGCACATACAGCATTGGGAAAGGCAGCCTTAAGTGTTCAGTCTTTTGATCCCCACTCAGCCATGTATGAATTGATCTTGGGCCTGGAACACTTCTTACCAAGAGGTGAAGAGCCCATACAAGCTGTGCCAGCCTTCTTGCCTGGGGTTGCCAGCTCAGTGAGTATTCCTTTGTTCTGCTGAACCATGTAAATCAATGGCCCACAGGAATACCCTCAGCTTTGATATTCCATGGGGGTCAAGGGGGTGAAATGAAATCCTTCCACTGTAGCACAAGAGGGGTGCATGTAGGCTAATTTCTCTGTGTTGGCTGTCAGAGAAACCTGTGTTACTGGAAACAGATTTTTGGTCTCCTTGCAAGAAAAAATTCGAGAATGAATGCAAAAAGTGTTTGAGTATTAAGGGTTTATTTGGAAAATAAGAGTATAGAGAAAGGGAAAAACACAAGTCAGAGAGTGGGGCACGGCAGATTCAGAGGGAGTTGCACAAAGGAAGCAACAAGGAGCCTCTTTGATGTAAAGGGAGATGAATGCTCACCAAGCGGGGTCAGGTTTCAAAGGGAGCAGGTGGAATTTTCTGAGTTGAGGTTTGCTCCACCCTCACATCAGGCAGAGGGATTTTTGGCTATTTGATTCTCATTGGAACTGTCATGGCATGGGGAGGTGTGATTTTTACTATATTAATGATGGAGGGGAGTGTTGTTCACCGTGTTGATGAGTGTATAATGTATTTTGGGGTGAAATGTGGGTCAACTTCTAGATGTTGGAACCACCTGGTTTTGGTCAGTCTGTTACCTATGTTCTCATTCCCATCATCCTGAGAGAACAGCTTACGCGGAATGTCTAGAATGTAAGCAAGCATTTAGCTGAATGTAAACACCAGCTTGAGTCTCCCTCCCCCTCCCTGTTCATGTCTGGCTCTCTACCGGCTATAACACCTGCTAGTCGTGAGGGACAAACTCACAGTAGTGGATGTGATCTCAGTCTGTCTCTTCCCTGTGTGAGTAAAGCATTGTTCTGTCCAGTGCCTGAACGCATTGTGTTTTCCTTGGTGACTCTAATACCATGATGCAGTGGACAGAAATGTTTATAGTACTATGGGGTCGGTAACCAGTGCACAGCATTCTGCTTGACACAGTGTCTGAGCTTCAGTTTTCATTCATAAACTGCTTTCTCAATGGGGATTGTTTACCAGTCATGTCATCTGCTAAGTGGCATAACCCTCACCAAATTGATAGGGTCTCAGCCATTATTTCACACTATTCTTCAGGAAGGAAGACTTTTCAAAACATACAAAGCATAAGAAAACAACTGTGAACAGTTAAATAGTGTAGTTTTCTTCAGAGGTTGTTAACTTGAAAAACCAACCCATTTTAAAATAATTTTCATGACAGAATGATATTGTCAGTACCTGGTTTGGCTTCACAAAGTTGGATAGCCTGTCTCTTAAATCTTCTATATAAACATAGGTTACTACAATAAACCCAGTCTTAGCACAGCACAGCGTTTCTTAGCCATCTGTTATATTTACATAACCAGCGTCCAGGCTGCTCCCTAGGGCTCTACAACTTAATCAAGTACTTTATTTACACAGTCATGTATTCCCTTAGAGCTGCCTCTAGCAATGAAGTTTACACTGCTAATTCTATCAATTTGCTGTTGCTACTTGCCAATCAGTTAATAAAACTGGAAAGCCAGGTGAGAAAGGAAAATCTTAGTTAAAAGTCCTTTGACTGTCTTAAGGGATTATTATAAAATGCTGAAATTCCACTTTCAGGCAATTATGAATAAAGTTTCCTTAAACATTCATGTGCAGTTTTTTGTGAGTGTTTTATGTAAGTTTTCAGCTTATTTAGGGAAACATTTAGGAGCACAATTGCTGGATCATATAAAGAGACTATGTTTGTTAACTTTACAAGAAACTGCTAAACTGTCTTCGAACATGGATAAACCAGTTTGCATTATTACAAGCTATTTATGAGAGTTTCTTGTTGCTTCACATCCTCACAAGTATTTGCTATTGTTAGTTTATAAATTTTTAGCCTTTTAAAATTGTATTTAATTTTATTTTTTGTTAGTCTTTAAAATTTTTAGCCATTCTAGTGTATGTGTGTTTGTATCTCACTGATTTGCAATTGCCTGGTAACATAGATGTTGAGCATCTTTTCAGATGCTTATTTGCCCCCTGCATATCTTCTTTGGTGAGGTGTCTTTGGATCTTTTGCTTATTTTGCCATGTTTATTTTCTTATTGCTGAGTTTTAAGAATCCTTTGTGTTTGGCAAGTATTTTCTCAAGGTATACAGCTTGTCTTTCTATTTATTAACACTATATTTCACAAACCTGAAGTTTTTCATTTTAATAAAGTCCATCTTATCAATTGTTTTCTTTCATGGATCATGCTCTACTGCTCAATTCTATATTCTCTCTCCCTTCTAACTGTTCCTTTAAGATTTATGATTTCCAATGAAACCATCCCTAAAACTTACTAAATGGGTATGCATTAGTTTCCTGGGTTACCAAATCACCACAAAAGGGGTATGGTAAATTACACAGTTTTGGAGACCAGAAGTCTGACATCATGGTGTCAGAAGGTTTATTTCCTCCTGGAGGCTTTGCAAGAACCTTAAGGTTGTACCTTACTCTATGTGTAATCCACACTTTACCTGTAAATCTCCTCAGGTAGCTCACTACTTGTAACTTCTACTTCCCACTCAACAGTAGAACACACTTCAACCAGTTTCTGCTGCTTTATGACAAAGACTGTCTTTCCTCCATATCCAACATGTTCTTCATTTCCATCTGAGACCTCTTGAGAAACCACTTTCATATTTCTAGCACCATTCTGTTCATTATGGTTTATATTCCTTAAGATAATAAAAGTTTTCTCTGTAGCTCTCCACTTCTTTCTGAGTCTTCACCAGAACCAACTTTAATGTCCATATTTTTATCAATAGTACCTTCAATGCAGTCTAGGCTTTTTCTGTAATGTATCTCAAAACTGTTCCAGCCTTTAAGAATTCCCCAAGTCCAAAGCGACTTCTCCATTTTAGGGACTTGTTACAGTAGCATCCCCCTCCCCAGTGCCAAAGCTGTATTAGTTAGGGATCTCAGAGACAGAACCAATAGGAGATGTCTGTATCCATATCTCCATCTATATCTATATTTGTCTGTGTGTCTATAGCTTATCTTTATCATCTGTCTACCTATATGTTCATCCATCCATCCATCTACCTATGAAGAGACTTATTTTAAGCAATTGGCTTATGCAATTTTAGGAATTGGCAAGTCTGACATCTTTAAGACAGGTTGACAGGCTGGAAACTCAGGCAGGAATTGATACTATTGTCTTGAGGCAGAATTTCTTCTCAGAAGGATACCAGTTTAGACAAGAGCCCATTCTATTTCAGCATAATCTCATTTTAACTTGATTATATTATCAAGTCCCTATTTTCAAATAAGGTCACATTCACAGGTACCAATGGTAGGACTTAGACATATTTTGGGGAAGGACACATGCAACCTACAATAAGACACAAAATCTTATCATGAGCATCAAAAAAACTGCGAGCAGTGAAAGAGTACATCATCTTCTAGTAAATCTGATAATAAATAATATAAAAGTATCTTACATTGGTGTCATTTCTAAAAATTAGAGTGATTACTGGGTGAACTTTGTGGTATGTAAATGTAACCTGTCAACACTTCAAAAGACCACTAGAAAAACCTGACAATCAAACCTAGCTTTGTTAGACTTACTGCATTAAGGATTTATATTGATTTAGTGAAAATAATAGAGTCTCAAAAGAAAAAAAAATAGAGATATCTATTTATAGTCTTAGGACCTGGGCTGGGTGATTTGAAAGTGAATCTTAAAAGTCCAGGACCTGGTTTAAATTGTACATAATTTCTGACTAAATAGATTAATTTTCACCATATGGAAGGGAACTTTAAGTGAAAACTTGATAAGCAAATGGTTGTAGATAGTTTGAAGTCTACTCTTCCACAGACAAGTATCTTATATATGGAAATATACATATGTTGGCTTCAGCACACATAATGTATTTAAGCTTTCATATTTGAAAACTTGTCTAAAATGTTTGGAGTCCACTGAAACTCCTGAGAGAAGCACAAAACTTACCAAGCCAAATATTTTCCAATGGGACATTTGTTCCAAATAGTATAGACTCTTGAATGTTCTAAAATCCACAAAACAAAACAAAACATGACAAAAGAAAAGGAATCCTTTGAAAAAATAGAAAATGGAGCCAAGAATGAAGTGGCCACAAAACGATAATATTTTGATAATTCATGAGAAATTCTTTCTGACATCCCTCATTCTCTCTTCCTTGTTGCCTTGTCATGATTTAAAGAGAAGCACCAATATCACAAATTGAAACATTATCTGTTTGTTAAATGAACAATAGCTTCAGGGATCTATACAGATAACAATATTGACCTTGCCTCAGGTCAGCAAACCAGGGTTTTTTTCCTTCACTAGTGTTCTCTGCATGCCAGGGAGTATTGTCTTCTGCAGAATAAAGTTGTCCCAATTTTCACAAACTGTCAGGCAATGAGATATGCCTTTTTTAAAAAATATTTATGGGTTAGCTAAAATTCCTGAGGGGATGAATTACTCAACGTAGTTAAAGATGGTAAGACAAGAACTAATGGCTAGAAGCATGAGGAGAGAATGCTTAAGCTAGATAAGATGAAGAAATTCTTAGTTATGAGGTCAATGAGGCAATCTAATGGAGTACCCAGGGAGGCAGTCAAGATACCATCACTAAACACTTCAGACTCAGGGAAAATTAAAAAGAAAAGCTCTAGATGGAAGCATGAGAAATCATGTATTTTTAAAAAAGCAAAAAATTATCTATTATAGGTAACCCAAGATGTAGTTTTTAAATAGTCTAGAAAGAAAGTTAATTCTAACTGTGATAAAGGTACATATCTTAAAAATTAATTATACATCTGAAGTTATTTTTTAAGGCTTCAGACAATACTTAACAAATGTTTACTGAGCAACTGCAATGTGCCAGCACTTTTCAAGGCTTATTTAATACAAACTCAGAACATTCTATAGTTGCATGGAATATTGATTTCTAATAAAGTGCATTGATAACCTCAGTAGGTGGCCTCAAACAGCATATATAAAGTACACTACTGCTTTCCTCATGAGCAGTACAGAGTGACATATATTTGTACTTGATATATGTGTTTCTCTGAAAATGGCATGCTGTTGCTCAGCGGTGTTACAGCTAGTCAATCAGTATCGCTTAATTTTTTTCCTACTATTTCATTATACTATTCAACAGAGATAATTGATCGTTTATGCTTTATTTGTACAGATTTCTTCATCATTATGATTTTATATAAAACCTATACTTTAAAAATCTATGCTATACAAGTAATGTAAGCGGCATTTTATCCATGGATTACATTATGTAAAGTTAAAGCAAAATTTGAGGTACAATTGCTATAAAAATGACTGTGAATATTTAAATTATTCAATTTGATTAATTTTGATGTATGTGTACCCTTGAAACCCTCACCACAATTAAGATAATGAACATAACTATCACATTCAGAAATGCTCTTTAGTAATCTCTTTCTCAACCTTCCCCATACCCATCACCAGACTACCTGCTTTCTCTCATTGTTGATTAATTTGAATAATCTATAATTTTTTATAAGTGGAATTTTAATATACATGGAATCATAAATACTCTCTCTTGTCTGGCTATTTTCACTTAGCATAATTATTTTGAAATTCATTTGTGATGTTGAATATATCAATTGTCCATTACTTCTTATTGCTGAGTAGATATACCATCATTTCCTTGTCTCTTCACCTGTCTGGATATTTTGGCTTTGTTAGCAGTTGTATTAAAAATAAAGCTTTTAGGAATATGCATGTGGAAGTCTTTCAGTGGACACAGGCTTTCACTTCTTTTTGTAAATACTTTGGAGCAGAATGACTGGGACCTATATTTAAAGTTTTGTGAAGCTCAAGCTCTTAGAATATTGTACCACTTTGCATTCTTACTTTGCACTGGAGCCATCTTGCTATGGAGTCATTCATCTAGGTGTGTAGTGGTATCAGTGTGATTTTAAATGGCATTTCCTAATGACAACATATTGAACATATTTTATGTATTGTTTGCAAGTACATGTATCATTGTTCATTAGGGTCTAATCAAATCTTTTGCTCATATTTAATAGCTTATGGGTTTTCCAGTATGGGACTCTAACTTGTCTTTTAAGTCTTTTAGTGTCTATCCAAGAGCTTAAATTGTAATAAAGTCTACTTATCATTTATTTATTTCATTGATTGTACTTTTGGTGTCTAAAAAAACCTTAAGTTCAACTCTAGGTAACAAAGATTTTCTCTTCCATATTTTTCTCAAAATTTTCAGCCTCTGGTTTTACACATAGATCTATGACTCAGTTTGAGATAAGTTTTGTACATGGTAAGAAGTATGGATGAAAATTTGTTTGTTTATGTATACACACACAAACACATACAGATATATAAACATTTGCTGAAAGGGCTATTTTAGCTGAAAAGAATTGCCTTTGTACTTTTTCAAAATAAATTGACCATCTATATGTGACTCCATTTGTTGATTCACTATTGTGCTCTCTTGATTTATTTGTCCAATTTCACCATAGTAGCAACTGTCTTTTTTTTTTGGTATCATTAATGTACAATTATTTAAACAACATTATGGGTACTACACTCCCTCTATTATCAAGTCCCCACCACATACCCTATTAGAGGCACTGTCCGTCAGCATAGGAAGATGCTAGAGAGAGTCATTACTTGTCTTCTCTGTGTCATACTGCCTATCCCATGTCCTCCCCTGCTACATTATGTGTGCTAATCGGAATGCCCCTGTTTCCCCCTTATCCCTCCCTTCCCACCCATCCTGCCTGTCCCTTTCCCTTTGGTAACTGTTAGTCCATTCTTGGATTCTGTGAGTCTGCTGCTTTTTTGTTCCTTCAGTTTTTCTTTATTCTTATACTCCACTGATGAGTGAAATCATTTGATACTTGTCTTTCTCCACCTGGCTTATTTCACTGAGCATAATACCCTCTAGCTCCATCCATGTTGTTGCAAATGGCAGGATTTGTTTTCTTCTTATGGCTGAATAATATTCCGTTGTGTATATGTACCACATCTTCTTTATCCATTCATCTACTGATGCACACTTAGGTTGCTTCCATTTCTTGGCTATTGTAAATAGTACTGCGATAAACATCGGGGTGCATATGTCTTTTTCAAACTGGGCTCAGCATTCATAGGGTAAATTCCTATGAGTGGAATTCCTGGGTCAAATGGTATTTCTATTTTTAGTTTTTGAGGAACCTCCATACTGCTTTCTACAATGGTTGAACTAATTTACATTACCACCAGCAGTGTAGGTGGGTTCCCCTTTCTCCACATCCTTGCCAATATTTGCTGTTGTTTGTGTTTTGGATGTTGGCCATCCTCACTGGTGTGAGGTGATATCTCATTGTGGTTTTAATTTGCATGTCTCTGATGATTAGTAATATGGAGTATCTTTTCATGTGCCTGTTGGCCATCTGAATTTCTTCTTTGGAGAAGTGTCTGTTCAGCTCCTCTGTACATTTTTTAATTGGCTTATTTGGTTTTTGTTTGTTGAGGTGCATAAGCTCTTTATATAATTTGGATGTCAACCCCTTATCATATATGTCATTTATGAATATATTCTCCCATACTGTAAGATGCCTTTTTGTTCTACTGATGGTGTCCTTTGCTGTACAGAAGCTTTTTAGTTTGATATAGTCCCACTTGTTCATTTATGCTTTTGTTTCCCTTGCCTGGGGAGATAAGTTCATGAAGGAGTGGTTCATGTTTATGTCCAGGAGATTTTTGCCTATGTTTTTTTTCTAAGAGTTTTATGGCTTCATGACTTACATGCAGGATTTTGATCCATTTTGAGTTTACTTTTGTGTCTGGGGTTAGACAATAATCCAGTTTCATTCTCTTACATGTAGCTGTCCAGTTTTGCTAACACCAGCTGTTGAAGAGGCTGTCATTTCCCCATTGGATATCCATGGCTCCTTTATCATATATTAATTGACCATATATGCTTGGGTTAATATCTGGGCTCTCTGGTCTTTTCCACTGGTCTGTGGGTTTGCTCTTGTGCCAGTACCAAATTGTCTTAATTACTGTGGCTTTGTAGTAGAGCTTGAAGTCAGGGAACGTAATTTCCCCCACTTCATTCTTCCTTCTCAGGATTGCTTTGGCTATTCGGGGTCTTTTGTGGTTCCATATGAATTTTAGAGTGATTTTCTCTAGTTCGTTGAAGAATGCTGTTGGTATTTTTATAGGGATTGCATTGAATCTGTAGATTGCTTTAGGGAGGATGGCCATTTGCACAATATTATTTCTTCCTATCCATGAGCATCGGATGTGTTTCCATTTATTGATTTCTTCTTTAATTTGTCTCATGAGTGTCTTGTAGTTTTCAGAGTATAAATCTTTCACTTCCTTGGTTAGGTTTATTCCTAGATATTTAATTCTTTTTGATTGAGTTGTGAATGGAATTGTTTTCCTGATTTCTCTTTCTGCTAGTTCATCATTACTGTATAGGAATGCAACATATTTCTGTGTTTTAATTTTGTATCCTGCAACTTTACCAAATTCAGATATTAGATCTGCTAGTTTTGGAGTGGATTCTTTAAGGTTTTTTATGTACAATATCATGTCATCATAAATAGGGACAGTTTGACTTCTTCCTTGTCAATCTGGATGCCTTTTATTTCTTTGTGTTGCCTAATGGCTGTGGCTAGGACCTCCAGAACAATGTTGAATAAGAGTGGGGAGAGTGGGCATCCTTGTCTTGTTCCCAATTACTTAAAGGAAAAGCTTTCAGCTTCTCGCTGTTAAGTATATTTGCTGTGGGTTTGACATACATGGCCTTTATTATGTTGAGGTAATTTCCCTCTAAACCCATTTTGTTGAGCATTCTTATCATGAATGGATGTTGAATTTTGTCAAATGCTTTTTCAGCATCTATGGAGATGATCATGTGGTGTTGTCCTTTTTGTTGATGTGATGGATGATGTTGATGGATTTTCGAATGTTGTACCATCCTTGCATCCCTGGGATGAATCCCACGTGATCATAGTGTATGATCCTCTTGATGTATTTTTTAATTTGGTTTGTTAATATTTAGTTTAGTATTTTTGAATCTATGTTCTTCAGGGATACTGGTCTTTAATATTCTTTTTTTGTGGTGTCTTAGCTTGGTTTTCAGATTAGAATAATGTTGGCCTTGTAGAATGAGTTTGGGAGTATTCCCTCCTCTTCTTCTTTTTGGAAAAGTTTAAGGAGGATGGGTATTACGTCTTCACTAAATGTTTGATAAAATTCAGCAGTGAAACCATCTGGTTCAGGAATTTTGTTCTTAGGTAGTTTTTTGAATACCAACTCAATTTCTTTGCTGGTAATTGGTCTATTCAGATTTTTTGTTTCTTCCTTGGTCAGCGTTGGAAGGCTGTATTTTTCTAGAAAATTGTACATTTCTTCTAGGTTATCCAGTTTGTTAGCATATAATTTTTCATAGTATTCTCTCATAATTCTTTCTATTTTTGTGATGCCCATAGTAATTTTTTCTTTCTCATTTCTCATTCTGTTTATGTCTGTAGACTCTCTTTTTTTCTTGATATGTCTGACTAGGGGTTTATCTATTTTGTTTATTTTCTCGAAGAACCATCTCCTGCTTTCATTGATTCTTTCTATTGTTTTATTCTTCTCAATTTTATTTATTTCTGCTTTAATCTTTTTTTTCTGTTTTTATTAAGGCATTATTGATATACACTCTTATGAAGGTTTCACATGAGAAAACAATGTGGTTACTGCATTTACCCATATTTTCAAGTCCCCACTCATACCCCAATTCAGTCACTGTGCATCAGTGTAGTAAGATGACACAGATTCACTGTTTGCCTTCTCTGTGCTGCACTGTTTTCCCCGTGATTCCCCACACCATGTGTACTGAACATAATACCCCACAATCCCCTTCTCCCAGTCTCCCCATCCACCCTCCCACAAGCCTCCCCTTTGGTAACCACTAGTTCGTTCTTGGAGTCTCTGAGTCTGCTACTATTTTGTTCCTTCAGTTTTGCTTCGTTGTTATACTTCACAAATGAGGGAAATCATTTGGCACTTGTCTTTCTCCGCCTGGCTTATTTCTCTGAGCATAATATCCTCCAGCTCCATCCCTGTTGTTGGAAATGGCAAGATTTGTTTGCTTCTTATGGCTGAATAGTATTCCATTGTGTATATGTACCACCTCTTATTTATCCATTCACCTACTGATGGACACTTAGGTTGCTTCCATATCTTGGCTATTGTAAAAAGTGCTGCAATAAACATAGGGGTGCATATGTCTTTTTGAATCTGAGAAGTTGTATTCTTTGGGTAAATTCCAAGGAGTGGGAATCCCGGGTCAAATGGTATTTCTAGTTTTAGTTTTTTGAGGAACCTCTGTATTGCTTTCCACAATGGTTGAACTAGCTTACATTCCCACCAGCAGTGTAGGAGGGTTCCCCTTTCTCTGCATCCTCGCCAGCATTTGTTGTTCTTAGTCTTTTCGATGCTGGCCATCCTCACTAGTGTGAGGTGATATCTCATTGTGGTTTTAATTTGCATTTCCCTGATGATTTGTGATGTGGAGTATCTTTTCATGTGTCTGTTGGCCATCTGAATTTCTTCTCTGGAGAACTGTCTCTTCATATCCTCTGCCCATTTTTTAATTGAGTTATTTGCTTTTTTGGTGTAGAGGCATATAAGTTCTTTATATATTTTGGATGTTTACCCCTTCTCAGATATGTCACTTACAAATATATTCTCCTATACTGTTGGATGCCTTTTTATTCTGTTGTTGGTGTCCTTTGCTGTACAGAAACTTTTTAGTTTGATGTAGTCCAATGAGTTGATTTTTGCTTTTGTTTCACTTACTCAAGGAGATGAGTTCAGGAAGAAGTCATTCATGCTTATATTCAGGAGATTTTTGCCTATGTTGTCTTCTAAGAGTTTTATGGTTTCATGACTTACATTCAGGTCCTTGATCCATTTCGAGTTTACTTTTGTGTATGGGGTTAAACAATAACCCAGTTTCATTCTCTTGCATGTAGCTGTCCAGTTCTGCCAACATCAGCTGTTGAAGCGGCTGTCATTTCCCCATTGTATGACCATGGCTCCTTTATCATATATTAATTGATCATATACGGTTGGGTTTATATCTGGGCTCTCTAGTCTGTTCCATTGGTCTATGGGTCTGTTCTTGTGCCACTACCAAGTTTTCTTGAGTACTGTCGCTTTGTAGTAAAGCTTGACGTTGGGGAGCATAATTCCCGCAGCTTTATTCTTCCTTCTCAAGATTGCTTTGGCTATTTGGGTCTTTTGTGGTTCCATATGAATTTTAGAATGATTTTCTCTAGTTCGTTGAAAAATGCAGTTGGTATTTTGATAGGAATTGCATTGAATCTGTAGATGGCTTTAGGCAGGATGACCATTTAGACAATATTAATTCTTCCTATCCATGAGCATGGGATGTGTTTCCATTTATTGGTATCTTCTTTAATTTGTCTCATGAGTGTCTTGTAGTTTTCAGAGTAAAGTTCTTTCACTTCCTTGGTTAGGTTTACTTCTAGGTATGTTATTCTTTTTGATGCAACTTTGAATGGAATTATTTTCCTGATTTCTCTCTCTGCTAGGTCATTGTTAGTGTATAGGAATGGCATAGATTTCTGTGCATTAATTTTGTATCCCACAAGTTTGCTGAATTCAGATATTAGATCTACTAGTTTTGGAGTAGATTCTTTAGGGTTTTTTATGTACAATGTCATGTCATCTGCAAACAGAGACAGTTTAACTTCTTCCCTGCCAATCTAGATGCCTTTTATTTCTTTGTGTTGTCTGATTGCCGTGGCTAGGACCTCCAGTACTATGTTGAATAGAAGTGGGGAGAGTGGGCATCCTTGTCTTGTTCCCGATCTTAAAGGAAAAGCTTTTCAGCTTCTCGCTGTTAAGTATAATGTTGGCTGTAGGTTTGTCATATATGGCCTTTATTATGTTGAGGTACTTGCCCTCTATAACTATTTTGTTGAGCATTTTTATCATGAATGATGTTGAATTTTCTCAAATGCTTTTTCAGCATCTATGGAGATAATCATGTGGTTTTTGTCCTTCTTTTTGTTGATGTGGTGGATGATGTTGATGGATTTTTGAATGTTGAAACATCCTTGCATCCCTGGGATGAATCCCACTTGATCATGATGGATGATCTTTTTGATGTACTTTTGAATTCTGTTTGCTAATATTTTGTTGAATATTTTTGCGTCTATGTTCATCAGGGATATTGGTCTGTAGTTTTCTTTTTCTGTGCTGTCTGCCCGGTTTTGGTATTAGAGTAATGGTGGCCTCATAGAATGAGTTTGGAAGTATTCCCTCTTCTACTACTCCTTGAAAAACTTTAAGGAGTATGTGTATTAGGTCTTCACTAAATGTTTGATAAAATTCAACAGTGAAGCCATCATGTCCAGGGTTTTGTTCTTAGGTAGGTTTTTGATTACCAGTTCAATTTTGTTGCTGGTAATTGGTCTGTTCAGATTTTCTGTTTCTTTCTGGGTCCGCCTTGGAAGGTTGTAATTTTCTAGAAAGTTGTCCATTTCTTCTAGGTTATCCAGTTTGTTACCATATAATTTTACTTAGTATTCTCTAATAGTTCTTTGTATTTCTGTGCTGTCCGTAGTGATTTTTCCTTTCTCATTTCTCATTCTGTTTATGTGAGTAGACTCTTTTTTCTTGATAAGTCATTCTTGCTTTCATTGATCCTTTCTATTGTTTTATTCTTCTCGATTTTATTTATTTATGCTCTAATCTTTATTATGTCCCTCCTTCTCCTGACTTTGGGTCTCATTTGTTCTTTTTCTAGTTTCATTAATTGTCAGTTTTGACTGCTCATACGGGAATGTTCTTCTTTCCTAAGGTAGGCCTGTATTGCAATATACTTTCCTCTTAGCACGGACTTCACTGCATCTCACAGATTTTGCAGTGTTAAATTATTGTTGTCATTTGTCTCCAAATATTGCTTGATCTCTGTTTTTATTTGGTCATTGATCCATTGATTATTTAGGAGCATGTTATTAAGCCTCCATGTGTTTGTGGGATTTTTCATTTTCTTTGCATAATTCATTTCTAGTTTCATTCCTTTGTGGTCAGAGAGCGGGTTGGTACAATTTCAAACATTTTGAATTTACCGAGGCTCTTTTTGTGGCCTAGTTTATGATCTATTCTTGAAAATGTTCCATGTGCACTTGAGAAGAATGTGTATTCTGCTGCTTTTGGGTATAGAGTTCTGTAGATGTCTGTTAGGTCCATCTATTCTAATGTGTTGTTCAGTGCCTCTGTCTCCTTACTTATTTTCTGTCTGGTTGATCTGTCCTTCAGAGTGAGTGGTATGTGTTGAACTATCCTAGAATGAATGCATTGCATTCTATTTTCCCCTTTAATTCTGTTAGCATTTGTTTCACATATATAGGTGCTCCTGTGTTGGGTGCATAGATATTTATAATGGTTATATCTTGTTGGATTGACCCTTTTATCATTAATGTAGTTCTTTGTCTCTTGTGACTTTCTTTGTTTTGAAGTCTATTTTGTATGATACAAGTACTGCAACTCCTGCTTTTTTCTCCCTATTATTTGCATGAAATGTCTTTCCCCATTCCTTCACTTCTAGTATGTCTTTGGGTTTAAAGTGATTCTCTTGAAGGCAGCATATAGATGGGTCTTGTTTTTTTATCCATTCAGTGACTCCATGTCTTTTGTTTGGTGCATTCAGTCCATTTAGATTTAGGGTAATTATGGATAGGTATGTACTTATTGGCATTACAGGCTTCAGATTCGTGGCTACCAAAGGTTCATGGTTAACTTTTCTACTATCTAAGACTCCAACAACTCACTTAATATGCTATTACAAACATACAAACACAATCTAAAGGTTGTTTGTTTGTTTGTTTGTTTTTCCCTCCTCCTTTTTCTTCCTCTTCCATTCTTTATATAATTGGTATCATAATCTGTACTTTTTGTCTATCCCTTGATTGACTTTGGGGAGAGTTAATTTAATTTTGCATTTTCTTAGTAATTAGCTGTTCTCTTTTCTTTACTGTGGTTTTATTACCTCTGGTGACAGCTATTAAACTGTAGGAACACTTCCATCTATAACAGTCCCTCCAAAATACACTGTAGAGATGATTTGTGGTAGATAAATTCTCTCAGCTTTTGTTTATCTGAAAATTGTTTAATCCGTCCTTCAAATTTAAATGATAATCTTTCCAGGTAGAGTATTCTTGGTTGAAGGCCTTTCTGCTTCATTGTATTAAATACATCATGCCACTCTCTTCCGGCCTGTAAAGTTTCTGCTGAGAAGTCTGATGATAGCCTAATGGGCTTTCCTTTGTATGTGATCTTATTTCTCTCTCTGGCTGCTTTTAATAGTCTGTCCTTATCCTTGATCTTTGCCATTTTAATTACTATATGTCTTGATGTTGCCTTCCTTGCATCCCTTGTGTTTGGAGATCTGCACACCTCCATGGCCTGAGAGACTATCTCCTTCCCCAGATTGGGAAGTTTTCAGCAATTACCTCCTCAAAGACACTTTCTATCTGTTTTTCTCTCTCTTCTTCTTCTGGTACCCCTATAATGCAAATATTGTTCCGTTTGGATTGGTCACACAGTTCTCTCAATATTCTTTTATTCTTAGAGATCCTTTTTTCTCTCTGTGCCTCAGCTTCTTTGTATTCTTCCTCTTCTCTACTTTCTATTTCATTTATCACCTCCTCCACCATATCCAATGTGCTTTTAATACCATCCATTGTGCTTTTCAATGATTGGATCTCCGACCATAATTCATTCCTGAGTTCTTGAATATCTTTCCATACCTCCATGAGCATGTTAATGATTTTTATTTTGAACTCCCTTTCAGGGAGAGTCATGAGGTCAATATCATTTAAGTCTTTCTCAGGAGTTGTATTTATAATTTTACTCTGGACCAGGTTCCCTTGGCGTTTCATATTTGTGTATGGCACCGTCTAGTGCCCAGAAGCTCTACTCTCTGGAGCTGCTCAGCCCCTGAAGCAATGAGGGAATTGTAGGGTAGTGGTATTGGTGCCTCTGGGGAGGAAAGGGGTGTTTGATGGTTCCCGGCTGCTGTGCCTGTCTCCACTTCCTGAACCAGTGGGCCGAGCACACAGGTATAAGCCTCTGTCCTTTGCGTTTTTAGTTGCTGTAGACAGATCTTCCCTCTGGCTGGCCTAATGCCAAGGTAGGGTTTCCTGGTTTGCAAGCCCGGTGGGGCTGGCCAGGAGAAAGGCGCACTAGTCAGCCTGTCACAGAAGGGGTTCTTGGAGCTCTGTTGGCAGCCAGGGAGCTAGAACACCTGAAACTCATGAAAGCTCCCAATCTGCTGGGTAGAATGCACCCAGACAGTTTTGTGTACCTGTCCTTTCTCCTGAGCAGTAGGCTCTGTGCAATCCTTGCCTCTTTAGCAGCCCTCTTTCTAAGGGCTTCTTTGTTAGGAAGTCTCTCAGACTGCTTGCCTTTCTTTTGTCCCAGAGCAGCTGGATATGGATCCCTGCTTTCCACAAGCAGCTGGTATCTTAGTCTCTCCAGGAATTCTCCCTGCCTTAACTTTCCAACACCCTAATTACAAGAGTATCATGCAAGCACCAGGAAATGTAGGTTTGTGCTCCCAGAGCTGATCTCCAGAGTTAGGTATTCTGCAGTCCCATATCTCCACTCCCACCATGCTCCATTCCTCTTCCTCCCTTCAGTGAGCTGGGGTGGGGGAAGGGCTTGGATCCTGCAGGACCGCAGCTTTAGTACGTTACCCTTTTGCATGAGGGCTGCTCTTGTCTCCAGGTGTATGCAGTTTGTTGCCATCCTCTTTCCTGTTGCTCTTTAAAGAGTAGTTGTATTAGTTATATTTTCATATTATATGCGGTTTTAGGAGGAAGCCTCTGTCACACCTCTCACCCCGCCATCTTTAATCCAATCTCTGCTTTAATCTTATGTCCCTCCTTCTACTAAGTTTGGGCCTCATTTGTTCTTCCTTTTCTAGTTTCATTAATTGTGAGTTTAGACTGTTCATTTGGGATTGTTCTTTCCTGAGGTAGGCCTGTATTGCAGTATATTTCCCTCTTAGCATGGCCTTTGCTGTGGCCCACAGATTTTATGGTGTTGAATTATTGTTGTCGTTTGTCTCCATATACTGCTTGATCTCTGTTTTTATTTGGTCATTGATCCATTGATTATTTAGGAGCAAGTTATTAAGCCTCCATGTGTTTGTGGGCTTTTTCATTTTCTTTGTGTAATTTATTTCTAGTTTCATACCTTTGTGATCTGAGAAGCTGGTTTGTATAATTTCAATCTTTTTTAATTTAGTGATGTTCTCTTTGTGGCCTAGAGTACAATCTATTCTTGAAAATGTTCCATGTGCACTTGAGAAGGATGTGTATCCTGTTGCTTTTGGATGCAGTGTTCTGTAGATGTCCATTGGGTCCATCTATTCTAATAATGTTGTTCAGTGCCTCTGTCTCTTTATTTATTTTTTGTCTGGTTGATCTATCCTTTGAAGTGAGTGGTGTGTTGAAGTCTCCTAAAATAAATGCATTGCATTCTATTTCCCCCTTTAATTCTGTTAGTATTTGTTTCACTTACGTAGGTGATCCTGTGTTGGGTGCATAATTATTTATAACGGTTTTATCTTCTTGTTGGACTGACCCCTTTATCATTATGTAGTACCTTCTTTGTCTCTTGTGACTTTCTTTTTTTGAAGTCTATTTTGTCTGACTCAAGTATTGCAGTGCCTGCTTTTTTCTCTCTATTAGTTGCATGAAATATCTTTTTCTATCTCTTTGCTTTCAGTCTGTGTATGTCTTTGGGTTTGAAGTTTGTCTCTTGTTGGCAGCATATAGATGGTTCTTGTTTTATTATCCATTCAGTGACTCTATGTCTTTTGATCTGTGAATTCAGACCATTTACATTTAGCGTGATTATTGATAGGTATGTTCTTATTGCCTTTGCAGGCTTTGGATTCGTGGTAACCAATGGTTCAAGGGTAATTCCTTTACTATCCAACTGTCTAATTTAATTTACTTTGTATGCTATTACAAACACAATCAAAAGGTTCTTTTTTCTTCCTCCTATATTCTTTATATGTTAGGTATCAAATTCTGTACTCTTTGTATCTTCCTTGATTGACTTTGGGGGTAGTGGATTTGATTTTGCATCCGCTTAGTAATTAATTGTTCTACTTTTCTGTTGTTTTATTTCCCCTGGTGACATCTCTTTAGCCTTAGGAATTGTTCCATCTACAGGAGTCCCTCCAAAATGCACTGTAGAGGTGGTTTGTGGTAGATAAATTCTCTCAGCTTTTGCTTATCTGAGAATTGTTTAATCCCTCCTTCAAATTTAAATAACCTTGCTTGGTAGAATGTTCTTGGTTCCAGGCCCTTCTGCTTCATTGCATTAAATATATCATGCCACTCCTTTCTGGCCTGTAAGTTTTCTGTTGAGAAATCTGATGATAGCCTGATCGGTTTTCCTTTGTATGTGATCTTTTTTCTCTCTATAGCTGCTTTTAAAAGTCTGTCTTTATCCTTGTTCTTTGCCATTTTAACTATTATATGTCTTGATATGGTCTTCCTTGGGTCCCTTGTGTTGGGACATCTGTGCACCTTGATGGCTTGAGAGACTATCTCCGTCCCCACATTGGGGAAGTTTTCAGCAATTACCTACTCAATAATACTTTCTATCCCTTTTTCTCTCTCCTCTTCCTCTGGTACTCCTAAAATGCAAATATTGTTCCGTTTGAATTGGTCACACAGTTCTCTCAATATTCTTTCATTCTTGGAGATCTTTTTCTCTCTCTGTGCCTCAGCTTCTTTGTATTCCTCTTCTCTAATTTCTATCCCATTTACCATCTCTTCTACTACATCCAATCTGCTTTTAAATCCCTTCATTGTTTGTTTCATTTCTATTATGGAATTTCTTAATGATTTAATCTCCATCTTAAATTCATTCCTGAGTTCTTGAATATTTTTCTGTACTTACATGAGTATGTTTATGATCTTTACTTTAAACTCTCTTTCAGGAAAATCGGTGAGTTCAGTTTCATTTGGTCCTTTTTCTGGTGTTTGTGATATTTGTTCTGAACCAGGTTCCTTTGACGTTTAATAAATCTATATGGTGCCCTCTATTGCCCAGAACTGCAGTCTGGAGGTGCTCAGCCCCCAGAGTGAGGTTGGGGGTCATTGAGGAGCAGCAGTGTTGCCTTGGGGCAGGAAAGAACTGTTTCTCGATACCCGGCTGCAGTGCCTGTCTCCAGTATCAGAGCCAGTGGGCCAAGCTCACAGGTGTAAGCCTCTGTGCTTTGTGTCTCTAGCTGTTGTAGGTGGGGCCTCCTTATGGCTGGCCTGATGCCAGCCTAGTGACTACTGGTTTGTGAGCCAGTGCTGTCAGGCAGGTGGAAGGTGAAGCAGGCTGCGTACACAGTGGGGGGCCTCAGGGCTGAGTAGCCAGCCTGGGGGATACAGCACTTGAAGCTCCTCAAAGTTCCCAACCTGCTGGGCAGTGTGCACCCAGACAACCTGGTCCATCTCTCCCTTCTCCCGCCCCTTCATCAGCCCTCTCGCTGCTGAGAAGCCTTTCAGACCACCTGCCTTTCCTTTGTCCCAGAGATGCCGGATCTGATTCCTGTCCTCCACAAACAGCCGGAATCTCAGTCCCCCAAGCACTCTGCCTGTCCCTGCTCCCCAACCTCCAGAGCGCCACACAATGTAGTTTTCCGCTCGCAAAGCAGATCTCCAGGGTTGGGTGTTCAGCAGTCCCAGGCTCCCACCCCCCTCCTGCACCATTTCTCTTCCTCCCACCAGTACTCGGGTGGGGGAATGGCTTGGGTCCTGCTGGATCAAGGCTTTGGTATGTTACCCTGTTTCATGAGGTCTGCTCTGTTCTTGAGGTCTGTATGCAGTCTGGTTCAGCCTTCTTTCCTGTTGCTGTTTTAGGGTTAGTTGTATTAACTATATTTTTGTATTATTTGTGGTTTTGGGGGGAGTTCTCAGTCTCACATCTCATGCTGCCATCTTGAATCTAGTATCCACTGTCTTGATTACTGTTTTATACTAATTCAATTTGTCAGTATCTATCCAAACCCTACAGGGGTTTTGACTGGTGGTATTACACTAAATCTATAAGTCAATGTGGGAAGAACTGAAGTTTTAACTTTATCAATGCATTAATGCCTACCTGTCCATGTACTTGCCTCCTTTTTTTATTTCTTCAGCAATGATTTATAGATTTTAGTATATAAATATTTCACTTTTGTCATATTATCCCTAGTTATTTCAAAATTATCATGCTCTTTCAAGTATTGTTTTTCATTTTTAATTCTTGACTTTTTATTGTTAGTATATAAAAGAGTAATTGTTTTGTATGTTATTGTATCTTGCAACTTTGCTAAATGCAATTAGTATTTAATGGTTTTTGATAGATTCCATAGAATTTTCCACATAGATACCATGCCATCTACAAATTGGGAGAATCTGCTTCTTTTCTAAAATTGATGTGTTTTCTTTCTTTTTCTTGTTTGCTGCAGTGCCTAGAAGTACAAATACAATGTTGAGTAGAAGTGTTGAGAGTATCATCCTTTTTTTATTTCTGAACTTATCAGGAAATCTATTCACTTTTTCATAATTAGAAATATGAAAGAAAGAAAACCTTTCAATTTTTTTCTAGCTTCCTTTTATCAAGTTTTGGAATTGCCCATATATCTGTTTTCTTTAGAATGAATGTTGTAGTTTGTTAAATGTAATGTCAATTAATATTGCAATGGGGTATTTTCTTCAAGTACCCAACATTCTTTCTAATATCACAAGTCATGCTCTCAGTCCAGGCAGGTGGGAGACTCTATAGAATCACATCGGCAATGTTTATAAGACTTTGAATGAGATAATGACTTGAATGTAAGCCTTAACCTTCTTCTCTTTATGTTGTTCAGATATTATTAGAGTTTCATACAAGAAAAAGAGGCAGTATGAATGACAAAGAAAATTTTGAAAATAAGGTGTTGTCCCTTTTAGGTATACCTATCAAAACATATTAGGAATATAACAAAGATAATAAGTATTATTATTTGCTTATCAAGTTTATAAACATTGTCACTTCTAATGTATACTGTTGATGGTGTTACAGTAGTAAATAAAGCCCTTTCAGCAACAGCTGTAAGGGGTATAAATTAGTTGAAGTTTGGGGAGACAATCAATATACTGTTAAGTAAAAATCCAGGTTGCAAACAAAATATACATATGATCACATTTTTGTGGCATGACATCTCAGGAAAATTACTAAAGTTACATACATGTAATGCATACTTATCAATTATCTGAATGATGAATTATATGAATTATTCTTACTTTCTTCCCCACAACTTTATTTTTTGAAAATTTTATGTGGCAGCTGTATATTTGCAGTATATGTTTCTCAGGAACAGAATTTGAGCAGTGTAACTCCAGGGGGAAAATATTCTTCCAGCCCATGGCAAAATACCTTTGGAACCAAAATCAGTCAAAGGGAGAAATAAAGTGGGAGAAACTTGTTTATTGCACTTCTGCTCACCCGTGTCTCTTGAGACCTGGCTGCAAAAAGGGCCCACCCAACATCTCTGGTCGAGATATGCCATGCTCTCCCTTATAATCGCCTATTGATATGGAGATGGACTACTTCTCTCCACCCCTTGGAAACACCTGTTGATATGGAGGTGCACTAAGTCCAGGTGAGAGATTCTGGAAATAACTGCAATTTTACCCACAAGCAGAGATCAATGTGTAGGATATTTACTAGGGACTGCTCTGGGGATTAATGCTTTTAAAGTAAGGGAAGGTTACAGAATTGGGAAGAGGAAAAGTAAACCTGTGATCAGTTTCTAAGGAAACCTTAACCACCATGTAGATTTTCTGAAAGTATATCTTTGCCAAAGAAAATTGCTATGGGGTATTTTCTGCAAGTAACAACATGGTTTTTAATGTCACAAGTGATGCTTTCAATAGGCTGGCGACTTTACTGAAACATATAGGTAATATTGATATAGGAAACCCCGGATATCATGTTAAGGAAAATGACTTAAAAGCAGCCATTATAAATATATTTTTAAAATTTAACTATGCCTGAAGAATTAAAGAGGAGTATTAAGACAGGATCCTACCAAATAAAGAATCAATAAAGAGATAGAATTATACATATAAAGTGGAAATTCTGCTGGTGAAATATAAAATAATTGAAATGAAAAATTCACTCTAGCAGCTCAATGGTAGATCTGAATTGGCAGAAGAAATCAACAAAGTTGTAGATAGATAAATAGAGATTATGCAATCAGAAGAACAGAATAAAAAGAATGATGAAAACTGATCAAAGCCTCAGAGAAATGTGCGATACCTTTAAGCACACTACCATAAGCATAATGAAAAGACTTGCAGATGTACATTGAAAACTACAAAGCATTGTTGAAGTAAATTAAAAATAAGTAAATTGAAGGACACACATGTTCTAGGATTGGAAGACAATATTGTTAAGATGGTAATACTCCTAAATTTATCTAAAAATTCAACTCAATTCTATCAACAACTAAAATTGTCCTTTTTACAGAAATTGATATGCTTATCCTAGAATTCATATGGAAATGCAGAGAAGCCAATTAACAAAAATAATTTTGATAAAGAAGCTCAAAGTTGGAAGAGTCACAATTCCCAATAAGTTTCAAAATTACTACAAAGCTACAATAATAATTCTTTAAAGTATAATACTGCCATAGGAATAGAAATATAGGTGAATGTAATAGAATTGAGAATCCAGAAATAAACTCATATATTTATGGTCAATTGATTATTGACAAGGGAAATGCTATTGGGAAAACTGCGTATATCCACATGTACAAGAATGAATTTGGATACTTACCTCCTACAGTATAGAAAAATTGCCTCAAAATGGATAAAATCCTAAATATAAGTGCTAAAACTTTTTAAAAGTTTAGAAGAAACACAGTATAAATCTTCATGACCTTAGATGACCTAAAGCACAGACTACCAAAAAAAAAAAGATAAGTTGGATTTTATCAAAATAAAAACTAGTGTGTTAAAGGACACTATTAAGAGTTAAAAGACAACCCACAGAATGAGAGAAAATAATTGCATATGATTTATCTGATAAAGGTATAGTATCTAGAGTATATAAAAAACACAACAAAAAATAACTAATCCCATTAAAAACTGAGCAAAAACCTTGAATATACTTTTCCAAAGAAGTTATACAAATCGCCAACAAACTTATGAGCCAACAAACATCTCCCCAACAGCATCAGTCCCTAGAGAAATGCAAATCAAAACTATAATGAGATACTACTTCATACCCATAGCATGGCTAAAATTAAAAGGAAAATAATTAGTGGTGAGGCTGTAAAGAAATTGGAAGCCTCATACAATTGAGACAGGGACTATGGGTGTAGTCGGACTAGGGTGAGAGCCTCTGGAAGAAGCAAGGCAGGATATTTGCAGTCAGAGCAATGTAACTACATGCAAGGAAACCCCCTGCCAAAACTCTGTGTTAAGCATTAAGCTCTAGGGTCATTCTTCAGTAAGATCAATTAATGCTCCCCAGATAAAGAAGAGTAGCACATGTTTTTATTATGCTAATCATTTGTAATCATGTGTAAGATTCACTTTAGCATGCTAAAAGGCTCAGGCCTATGTGCTGTCTTTCCTCTTTCAGATCTGATGGGGTGATTTTACAAACTGTGCAACTAATTTAGCATGCAGACCCAGCTGTAAACAACATATTAAAAGGCAAGAAAGATTCTACCTTAAAGATAAGATTGCATTTTAACACCCAGGAAGTTTGGGAAGCAGGATTCTTAACTTAATCTTTAGCAAACAGACAATACCTCAGCCCACCTTGGGAGCTGGGCAGGCTGCCTTTTGATATGCTCCTAGACCAGGACACCAGTATCCCGGAGAGAGATCAGGGCAGGAAATTCCTTGTGTTAAGTTAATTTGGGGTGTTCAGACACCACGTAGCAGGTCCACACCCCTAAGCCTTTTATTCATGTTCTCAAAAAATCCTCATCTGCCTAGAAGACCCCTAGACAACGCACCACACTGGACTCTCTTGTCCCCTCCTGGTGTGAGCCAGGAGCTCTGTCCTCTCACTTTATTTCTAAATAAAAGCCTGTACCTTGCTCTCCTACCTTGGGTGTTTGCTAAGCTCATTCTTCGGCTTCGTGAAGAAGAACCCTGGCATCAGAATGCTGCTGGGAATGTACAAGGGTGCAGCTGCTGTGGAAAAGAGCTTGGCAGTCCTCAGAAAGTTAAATGAAGAGTTACATTATCATCCAGCAATTCCACTCCTGGGTATACAACCAAGAAAACTGACAGTGTATGCTCCCATAAAAAATTTACATGCATATTCTTAGTGACACTATTCATAGTAGCCAAAAAGTGGAAAACAACCTAACTGTCCATTTACTGATGAATGGATACAAAATATAGTATATCCATACAGCAGACTATCACACAGCTGTAGAAAAATGAATTACTGATACATGCTACAGAATGGATGAACCTTGAAAATGTAGTGCTAAATGAAAAAAACCAGTCACAAGAGACCACATATTGTATGATTTTATTTACGTGAAATGTCCAGAATAGGCCAATCCATACAGGCATAAAATAGATTAGTTATTGGCAGTGGTTCCTGGATAGAGTAATGGGAAGTAACTACTAATGAATGTGAGGTTTCTCTTTAGGGTGATAATAGATTCCAGAATTAATGGTGGTGATAGTTGCGCAATAGTTGCACTTTAAAATGGTGACTTTTGTAATATGTGAATTTAATCTCAGTAAAAATAAGAAAGAACAAAGAAAAATATTTCAGACAAAATTTATAATACTTTATTTTGATATTTACAGCATGTTAGATGCAGTCGTCTTGCTAACATGAGGGTTATCAGCCTTAGAATAATGGGAAAATAGAATTGCAGAGAGATGAAAAAACAAAAGTCTCTCATGACATCATTGGTTTATTGCCCAGATTTCCAATTACATCAGATAAAAGACATTTTTAGTGTTTCAACAATTTGAAGTGGCTTTTTTTTCCTGATACACAATTCACCTCAGAATCTGTTATCCAAAATTTATTATTTTTTCCTACTAAAAAATGAAAACATTTTGATGAAAGTAATGTCCAGTTGTTGACCGTGTTTTCCCAAAACACTGGTAAATTACACATAAAAATGCTTTTAATTATAGTTTAAACCAATGGTTTGATAAATGACTGATTTGGTAATTAGTCATTTATGATCCTATACAAGCCTATAGACTTCTCTTTGTGATTTTTAAATCTATATGTTTAATCAATTAAATATTAAATACTTATAGAAACCCATGTATTTTTACTTTAATAACTGAGATATTGTTTACATTCAAAAATATACATTTTTAAGTAAATATGTATGCCTCAAAATATTTCCAATAAAGTAAATATCTCCTGAAAAAACTCACATTTGTTTATTTTTCTCTCAGTGCTTAGTTAATCAACACTGTATCTAAGTCTATGAAAATATCACTTCTTAGTGAAAATATAATTTAGGACAAATTTCTCATATAAATAAATCATTAAGTATTATCTCATGGCCCAAAGCTCTACCAAACACATAATGATATTCAATTAAAGTAATCATGTTTATGATAGGTTGACAAAAAGGCTTTGGAGATATCAATTTTTGGTAGATTATAGTTAATAGTTTCAATAATGCTTATGAGCAATAAAATAAAATTGTACATTCTGTATATACTACTGTTTCTCCTAAATAGTAATTTATACATATATAGTTTATTACACAAGGAGTATCAGTGAAATTGAAGTTAATTTTTTAAATTATAAAATTCTCCCTAACAAGAATTCAACAACAATATTAGATATCTGTTAATTGTACTCTCTGGGGATTTTTACTGAATATTTATGTGCTTGTCAATAAAAAATGTAAAGGCATTTGACTATTTAAAAATCCCTGAAACATTTCAATTCTTCAGTATTTTCTTTAATCCATTTCAAGTTAACTTTTATGCTTAGTATAAGGTACAGGTCCAGTTTTGCTCTTTTACATGTAAATATCCAATTATCATAACACCATTTATTGAAGACTGTCCTTTTTCCATTGAATATTCCTTTTGCTCCCCTCACACTTTAGTTTAGTGATGTTACAATTCACATAGTTGCATATTACTTAACAATTAATAGGCTATTATAGTTATGGTTATTATTTTTTTAACTTTTAAACTATAGTTGAAATTAAATTTGCATCACTATCACCATATGGCAGAATTTAACTAACTATATATTTATCATTCCCAGTGAGATTTATGCCACCTTTTTATGTTTTTATGATGTTAGTTAGTGTTCTTTTATGTCTCTTTAAAGACCTACCCTTAGCATTTCTTGTAAGGCAGGTCTGGTGGTAATGAACATCCTCAGCTTTTGTTTCTTCAAGAAAGTATTTATCCTTCCTTTGTTTCTTAAGAACAACTTTCTGGGTGTACAATTTTTGGTTGACAGTTATTTTCTTTCAGTGTTTTCAATATGTCATTCCATTCTCTACTTACCTGAATATTTCTGTGGAGAAATCCACTGGTAGTCTTAATCATTCGTCTGACAGATTATAGATTGCCGGCCCTCTCTTTGGTAAACTAATGTTCGGGGCCCCTGTCGGCCCCCTCCCTGCCTCTGACCAGCAGATGGAGGAGGCGATGCGATGAAATATGGAAGACCTGAAAGGACCAGCCAGGGGACTCAAGGCGTAACAGCTCAAGAGTAATGCCGAAAAGGCACCTCTCATATTTATTAAACAAATGAACTCAAAATGAACCCAAAACATCATCATCTGTCCTTGAGTCTAGCCCAAGGACGCAGTACTCCTCAAGAATACTGAAACCATGCGAGGGTGACCCCGAGCCATGGGAACTGTTTTGGTTCTCATCATTTTCTCCTTGATCACACATCAAAAGTTGAAGAAAAGCAAGCAAGTCATGTGTATTTGTTTTCTATATTACTTGAGTTATGTATTAACCCCATCAATCCCACAATAGATCTTCAGTTCTTTAGGGTTAATTATTAGAGATTTATTAGTTTCCTTTGGTGGTTTCAAATTTATCTGATATTTCATAATTCTTGATTCCTTATATTGGTATCAGTGCATCTGACTAATTAGGCTCCTCCTCCAGACTTTATAAATTTTCTCTGGCAGAGACCATTCTTCATCTGTCAGCTCAGTTTGGCTTTCTGTGTGTGTCTGCTGATAGTGTCCTTGGACAGGTGTGAAATGCTATTGCCTATTTTTGGATGAGGCAATTTTTTGAGCTCCGATGACAGGGTTGGGGAGTGTGCTTAGAAGGCTGAGAACAGTTGACTAGGGCTGCTGTTTGGTTCCACACTCTCGTTAGGTCGTAGGATAGACTCTGCAGTTGCCAGGATTCTCTGGTCAGGTTTTCTAGATGGTTTGGTCTGGGTACTATATTTAGTAGCAGAAGGGATTATGGTAGTTGAGATTGGGTACTATACTCAGTAATAGGTGAGGTTATGAATTAGCATCCCAACTCTGGCAGGCAATAGGATGGGACCCAGGCCTGTATAATAGCTTGTTGTTTGGGTACTCAAATCAGACGAGTGTGTGTACTGATTTCCCTAGTCAGGTGAGGCTACTTGTTTTGCTCTGCAAACATATGAAACCATGGGCTGCACTCTGTTCAGGTGCCACTACACGAAGTGCCGTTGAATGGGCTATTTGGCTTCCTGTGTGCTCTGGTTAGATTTCCTGGTCAATAGGCTAAAGGCTGTATTCAGCAATAAGCATGGCTATGAATTAGATTCCCTCCCTGGGTACAGTTGGAGAAGTAACTCTAAAGCCAGTAAATCTCTCTCTCTGTTTTCTTAAGGTGACCCACAACCCAAGTTTCTTGGCCAAACAGGGCCACTGGCTTTGCTTTCAAATTATTGACTATGCCTGCCCTTCTCTAGACTTGAGCACTGCTGGGCCACACAGCTTCCGCGAGTTGTTGTGAGCCCTTCTGCTAAGTAGGGCTGAAAGACACTCTCCATAGTGGGGGGGGCTATGTCTCAGCTCCCTTGCTTGGGTGGGAGGGGCTGTGGCCACTCCAGGCTACTCTTAATTTTCCAAGTCTCTATAGTTGGGAGGTGCTGAGAGCCACCATTATCTTTAGTGATGAATCTGTCCTCCTGATTGTGCATAGCATGGGAATCCTCTGTGCCCAGTACTAGCTTTGCTCTCGGGGTGATCAGTTCTGCCTACAAGATTTTTGCCTGGAACACTGCTGGACCATATAGCTTCTAAGTATTGTAGCCAGCCCTCTGGTCAGATGGGGCTAGAAGACATTCTCCATAGCTTGTAGTTCTGTGACTCAGTTCCATGCCTGGGCATGTGTAAACTGGGCCCTAGAGCTGGCAAACTACTTTGAAGATCTGAATCAGGAAGGTTTCTGCCCCACTGAATTCCCTGATCAAAATGTGCACCCTGCTTGTTTCTGCAGATGAACAAAGCTGTTGGTTGGGACTATTACTTGGGCTTTGCAGGTATATTATCTATCAAAAATCTGTGTACTGGCTGTTGCAGATCCTCTTCTCTTCTCCATCACAGTTAGTTTCCTAGTGGTTGAGCCCTAAAAATTCCCCTGAAATCTTGTGGCACAATAAAAGAGTAGGAGCTTTTAGAAAGGGACCCCAGTGCTGAAGGTGTGCTGACTGTCCTCCCGAGGGAACCAGAGGCTCAAGGAGACCTCTCTGCATGGTGCTGCACTGGCCTGGGGAGGGGCCGCATGGTCTACATGTAGCCTCCTCTCTTACCCTTCTAATGCAATCTGTCTTGGTCTCTGTGGTGGGGGGGGGGTGGCTCAGCCTCACACACATGTTCTAGGATTTTCTCAGTGGTGTCTTGTTCTTCAATAGTGGTTAGTTGCTTTTCTTGTGAGGGAAAATGATGTCAGGAACAACCTATGTTGCTATCTTTGTGATGCCATTCCCCTATTTACTATTTTTTTAACTATGACCATGATTATCATTGTACATGTCATAATAGTACCAATACTTCTAGCAAAGGGAACTTTTAAATGTCTGAGAATATTTGTAGAATAGGTGAGATATTAAGAACAACTTAGTAATACAAATTAATGTTTTAAATTTATGGTGAAAAAATTTTTTTTAATATAATTTATTTTATTATCATTAATTTACAATTACATGTGCAATATTACGATTATTAAACTACCCCTTCATCAGGTCCCCCCCCACCAACCCCATTACAGTCACTGTCCATCAGCGTAGTGAGATGTTACAGAATCACTACTTGTCTTCTCTGAGTTGTACTGCCCTCCCCGTGCCCCCCCAACATTACATCTGCTAATCGTAATGCCCCTTTTTCCCTCTTATCCCTCCCTTCCCGCCCATTTTCCCCAGTCCCTTTCCCTTTGGTAACTATTAGTCCGTTCTTGGGTTCTGTGAGTCTGCTGCTGTTTTGTTCCTTCAGTTTTTTTCTTTGTTCTTATACTCCACATATGAGTGAAATCATTTGATACTTGTCTTTTTCGGCTTGGCTTATTTCACTGAGCATAATACCCTCTAGCTCCATCCATGTTGTTGCAAATGGTAGGATTTGTTTTCTTCTTATGGCTGAATAATATTCCATTGTGTATATGTACCACATCTTCTTTATCCATTCATCTACTGATGGACACTTAGGTTGCTTCCATTTCTTGGCTATTGTAAATAGTGCTGCAATAAACATAGGGGTGCATCTGTCCTTTTCAAATTGGGCTGCTGCATTCTTAGGGTAAATTCCTAGGAGTGGAATTCCTGGGTCAAATGGTATTTCTATTTTGAGTTTTTTGAGGAACCTCCATACTGCTTTCCACAATGGTTGAACTAATTTGCAGTCCCACCAGCAGTGTAGGAGGGTTCCCTTTTCTCCACATCCTCGCCAACATTTGTTGTTGTTTGTGTTTTGGATGTTGGCCATCCTCACTGGTGTGAGGTGATATCTCATTGTGGTTTTAATCTGCATTTCTCTGATGATTAGCGATGTGGAGCATCTTTTCATGTGCCTGTTGGCCATCTGAATTTCTTCTTTGGAGAAGTGTCTATTCATGTCCTCTGCCCATTTCTTAATTGGATTATTTGCTTTCTGTTTGTTAAGGTGCATGAGTTCTTTATATATTTTGGATGTCAACCCTTTATCAGATACGTTTTTTATGAATATATTCTCCCATACTGTAGGATGTCTTTTTGTTCTACTGATGGTGTCCTTTGCTGTACAGAAGCTTTTCAGCTTGATATAGTCCCACTTGTTCATTTTTGCTTTTGTTTCCCTTGCCTGGGGAGATATATTCATGAAGAAGTTGCTCATGTTTATGTCCAAGAGATTTTTGCCTATGTTTTTTTCTAAGAGTTTTATGGTTTCATGACTTACATTCAAGTCTTTGATCCACCTTGAGTTTACCTTTGTGTATGGGGCTAGACAGGAGTCCAATTTCATTCTCTTACATGCAGCTGTCCAGTTTTTCCAACACCAACTGCTGAAGAGTCTGTCATCTCCCCATTGTATATCCAAGGCACTTTTATCAAATATTAATTGACTGTATATGTTTGGGGTAATGTTTGGATTTTCTATTCTGTTCCAATGGTCTGTGGGTCTGTTTTTGTGCCAATACCAAATTGTCTTGATTACTGTGGCTTTGTAGTAGAGCTTGAAGTCAGGGAGTGTAATTCCCCCTGTTTTATTCCTCCTTCTCAGGATTGCTTTGGCTATTCGGGGTCTTTTGTGGTTCCATATGAATTTTAGAATTATTTGTTCCAGTTCATTGAAGAAAGCTGTTGGTAGTTTGATAGGGATTGCATTGAATCTGTAGATTGCTTTAGGTAGTATAGCCATTTTGACAATATTGATTCTTCCTAACCAAGAGCATGGGATGCATTTCCATTTGTTAGTGTCCTCTTTAATTTCTCGTAGCAGTGTCTTGTAGTTTTCCGAGTACAGGTCTTTCACTTCCTTCTATAGGTTTATTCCTAGGTATTTTATTCTTTTTGATGCCGTTGTGAACGGAATTGTTTTTCTGATTTCTCTTTCTGTTAGTTCATCGTTAGTGTATAGGAAAGCAACAGATTTCTGTGTGTTAATTTTGTATCCTGCAACTTTGCTGAATTCAGATATTAGTTCTAGTAGTTTTGGAATGGAATCTTTAGGGTTTTTTATGTACAGTATCATGTCATCTGCAAATAGTGACAATTTGACTTCTTCTTTACCAATCTGGATGCCTTGTATGTCTTTGTTTTGTCTGATTGCTGTGGCTAGGACCTCCAGTACTATGTTGAATAACAGTGGAGAGAGTGGGCATCCTTGTCTTGTTCCCGATCTTAGATGAAAAGCTTTCAGCGTCTCGCCGTTAAGTATGATGTTAGCTGTGGGTTTGTCATACATGGCTCTTTATGATGTTGAGGTACTTGCCATCTATACACATTTTGTTGAGAGTTTAATCAGGAATGGATGCTGAATTTTGTCAAATGCTTTTTCAGCATCTATGGAGATGATCATGTGGTTTTTGTTCTTCTTTTTGTTGATGTGGTGGATGATGTTGATGCATTTTTGAATGTTGTACCATCCTTGCATCCCTGGGATGAATCCCACTTGATCATGGTGTATGATCCTCTTGATGTATTTTTGAATTCGGTTTGCTAATATTTTGTTGAGTATTTTTGCATCTACGTTCATCAGGGATATTGGTCTGTAATTTTCTTTTTTGGTGAGGTCTTTGCCCGGTTTTGGTATTAGAGTGATGCTGGCTTCATAGAATGAGTTTGGAAGTATTCCCTCCTCTTCTATTTTTTGGAAAACTTTAAGGAGAATCGGTGTTATTTCTTCTCTATATGTCTGGTAGAATTCAGAGGTGAATCCATCAGGCCCGGGGGTTTTGTTCTTGGGTAGTTTTTTGATTACCAATTCTATTTCGTCGCTGGAGATTGATCTGTTTAGTTTTTCTGTTTCTTGTTTGGTCAGTCTTGGAAGGTTGTATTTTTCTAAGAAGTTGTCCATTTCTTCTATGTTTTCCAGCTTGTTAGCATATAGATTCTCATAATATTCTCTTATGATTCTTTGTATTTCTGTGGGGTCCGTCTTGATTTTTCCTTTCTCATTTCTGATTGTGTTTATGTGTTTAGATTCTCTTTTTCTCTTAATGAGTTTGGCTAGGGGTTTATCTATTTTGTTTATTTTTTCAAAGAACCACCTCTTGGTTTTATTGATTTTTTCTATTGTTTTATTCTTCTCAATTTTATTTATTTCTTCTCTAATCTTTATTATGTCCCTCCTTCTGGTGACTTTGGGCCTCATTTGTTCTTCTTTTTCCAATTTCAGTAATTGTGTCTTTAGACTATTCATTTGGGAATGTTCTTCCTTCTTTAAATAGGCCTGGATTGCAATATACTTTCCTCTTAGAACTGCCTTTGCTGCGTCCCACAGAAGTTGTGGCTTTGTGTTGTTGTTGTCATTAGTCTCCATATATTCTTTGATTTCTGTTTTGATTTGGTCGTTAACCCATTGATTAATTAGGAGAGTGTTGTTAAGTCTCCATGTATTTGTGAGCCTTTTTGATTTCTTTCTAAAATTTATTTCTAGTTTTATACCTTGGTGATCTGAGAAGTTGGTTGGTAGCATTTCAATATTTTTGAAATTACTGAGGTTCTTTTTGTGGCCTAGTATGTGGTCTATTATGGAAAATGTTCCATGTGCACTTGAGAAGAATGTGTATCCTGTTGCTTTTGGGTGTAGAGTTCTGTAAATGTCTGTTAGGTCCATCTGTTCTAGTGTGTTGTTCAGTGCCTCTGTGTCTTTACTTATTTTCTGTCTGGTTGATCTGTCCTCTGGAGTGAGTGGTGTGTTGAAGTCTCCTAAGATGAATGCATTGCTGTCTATTTCCTCCTTTAATTCTGTTAGTATTTGTCTCACATATGCTGGCGCTCCTGTGTTGGGTGCATATATATTTATAATGGTTATATCTTCTTGTTGGACTGACCCCTTTATCATTATGTAATGTCCTTCTTTATCTTTTGCTACTTTCTTCGTTTTGAAGTCTATTTTGTCTGATACAAGTACTGCAACACCTGCTTTTTTCTCTTTGTTGTTTGCATGAAATATCTTTTTCCATCTCTTCACTTTTAGTCTGTGTATATCTTTGGATTTGAGGTGAGTTTCTTGTAGGCAGCATATAGATGGGTCTTGCTTTTTTATCCATTCTGTTACTCTGTGTCTTTTGATTGGTGCATTCAGTCCATTTACATTTAGGGTGATTATTGATAGGTATGTACTTATTGCCATTGCTGGCTTTAGATTCGTGGTTACCAAGGGTTCAAGGGTTGCTTCTTTACTATCTAACAATCTAACTTAACTTTCTTGTTAAGTTATTGTAAACACAGTCTGATGTTTCTTTCTTTCTCTCCCTTCTTATTCCTCCTCCTCCATTCTTTCTATAATAGGTGTTTTATTCTTTGCCTTTAGTTGGTATTTGGATGGTCTGCTTTCTTTGCTATGATTTTTTTTTCCTCTGGTGACATCTTTTTAGCCTTAGGTGTGCTTCCATCTAGAGCAGTCCATTTAAGATATCCTGTAGTGGTGGTTTATGAGAGGCAAACTCTCTCAACTTTCGTTTGTCTGGAAATTGTTTAATCCCTCCATCATATTTAAATGATAATCGTGCTGGATACAATATTCTTGGTTCGAGGCCCTTCTGTTTCATTACGTTAAATATATCATGCCATTCTCTTCTGGCCTGTAAGGTTTCTGTTGAGAATTCTGATGATAGTCTGATGGGTTTTCCTTTGTAGGTGATCTTTTTTCTCTCTCTAGCTGCCTTTAATACCCTGTCTTTATCTTTGATCTTTGCCATCTTAATTATTATGTGTCTTGGTGTTGTCTTCCTTGGGTCCCTTGTGTTGGGAGATCTATGAGCTTCGGTGGACTGCGAGACTACTTCCTTCCCCAGCGAGGGAAAGTTTTCAGCAATTATTTCTTCAAAGACACTTTCTATCCCTTTTTCTCTCTCTTCTTCCTCTGGTACTCCTATAATGCGAATATTGTTCCGTTTGGATTGGTCACACAGTTCTCTTAATATTCTTTCATTCCTAGAAATCCTTTTATCTCTCTCTGCCTCAGCTGCTCTGTACTCCTGTTCTCTGTTTTCTATTCCATTAACAGTGTCTCGCATCTCATCCATTCTGCTGTTAAGCCCGTCGATCGCTTGTCTGATTTCTCTATTGTCTTTCCTCAGTTCCGTCACTTCCTCCCTCAGCTCTTGCACGTTTCTCTGTAGGTCCATCAGCATGGTTATGACTTTTATTCTAAATTCTTTTTCAGGGAGGCTGTGCATTTCCATCCCTTCAGACTCCCTCTCTGGGGTTGTTTGGTTGATTTTGGTCTGAACCATATTCCTCTGTCTTTTCATGGCTGTATAATTTGGTCACTGATAGTTGCCACGTATGTCAGCTGGGCTCTTTAAGACTTTAAAAAGAGAAGAAAAAAAAAAGAGAAAAAAAGAAAAAAGAAAGAAAAAAAGAAAGAAAAGAAAAAACAAAAACAAAACAAAACAAAAAAAACAAAAAAAATGCCCACCGGACGTAGATTCTGTGGGAATGCTCTAGGTGGCGCTATTGCCCCACTATTCCACAGCTGTGACTGTGCCGCTCCGCAGGGCCCTTTATCGCTCTGGCAGGGGTGGGAACGAATAGGAGGCTGTTGATCTCAGTGAGAAGTGTTAAGTATGGCTACGCTTCCTCAGTCGCCAGCTAAGGCTTCTGAAACTCCCCAGGACTCCCAGCCTGCTGGGCTGAGTGTGCTGGGGCGATCCGGCTCCTCCGCTGGGCTCCTGTCTCTTTAAGACCGCTGAGGAAAGCGCGCACTTTTTTTTTTCCTTCCCGGAGCCGGCTGCAAGCCCCCTGGCGCGTTCCCCGCTCAGATCCTGCCCCTCTGTCTCTCCAATCTCCGCTGCACTGCACAATGTGGGTCAGCGCTCCCGTGCAGATCACCGGGGCTGGCTACTTCGCGGGGTGCACTTCCACTCCCTCCGGCTCTGAATCCTCTCCTCCCGCCGGTGCGCTGGGTTGGGGGAAGGCTCGGGTCCCGCCGGGTTGCGGCTCCGTATCTTACCCGCCTCTTGGGGTGCCGAGTCCTCTCGGGTGTAGCTGCATGCTGTGCGCTTTCCTGTGTATTCTCGTCTCTCTTTTAGGTATAGATGTATTTTCTGTGTTTTCGTAGATAAACATAGTGTTGGGAGGAGATTTCTGCCGCCCTGCTCACACCGCCATCTTCCCGGAAGTTCGCCTATGGTGAAATTTGATAACAGAATTTACTAATCTAACATTGACTTGGAAAAATGGATAATATTACTTGATACCCTTATATTTTTCAGATGAATTTATGTTAATTTATTGCGATTTTTGAATTAAATTCTGAAGTTCTTTGCTTTGAACATGTTAAATATTATAGCTTTACTGTGTTTTAACTGGATTACTTAGCTCAAAAACTCATTTTACAAATGAAGAAAAATTGCAGAATAAGCAAAGATTTTCCTAATGTCATCAGACTAGAAGCTTATTTTTGACACTCTGATTACATTAGTAGAGAGTAACCTTATAGTTATGAAGGATATTTGCAACAGGATATTTCTATAATTCCAAATATATGTATTGATGGGATTTGATACAATACACGGAATACATAGCCTTCTGATTACATTGGTCAGATTCAAATTTTCTTCTTTAGATTACCATTATTATCATTGTATGTCTTATACTATTTAACATTTTAAAATGTAATCTGATCAGTATAACAATCCTTTGTGAAGTAGGTGGTTCCTTGATACATATGAAAATGAAGCTCAGATTATTTAATTTTCCCAAAATCTCCAAGCTAGTACAGGCTGGGATTATAAACAAACCTTGTATTAAAGCTCCATAATGTACCAGATTCTTTCTACACTCGTTATTATTTTTCCTCCATGACTCATGTTGAAGAATATTTCCATATTATGGTCTCCATTAAAGGTTGCTGCATTTTGCTTTGATACATAATCCTTCCTGTTTTCTCTGCTTCCCTTTGTTTTTATCTGCTTGTTCTTTGAAGCTGTTTTCCGGGCTCATCTAGTCTTATTCACATGAGTATCCACAGTTCTGTCTGTGGACCACAGATACCTGGAGGAGGAGGAACGTCTCTGCTGGTCAGGTTAAACATCTTAACATTTCTGGCATTGCTCCAGCTATAAAAGATTGATCAAAATTTCTTTCCTTCTAAAAGCTCCCTCTGTTTATATTCCAACTTTTTGTATATAATTTTTCCTACCAAAATGTAGATTTTTTTTCCTTATGGAATAATTCTCTTCCATTAGTTTTCCTTTCTCTCTATCCACTACAGTTAGTCATGTAATCAAATATGTGCACACTAACTTCCAGTCACAGACACACACACACATCTCTTTTGGAATTTAACTTCTGTCTTCAGTTAGTGGAGCTCTGCGAATACTGATAATTTGCAGATCTAGTGATGCAAAATCCGAATAAACTTGGCATTGGTGTAGTCCCATTTGTTTATTTTTGCTTTCATACCTTGCACTCTTGGTGTCGTATCCAAAATGTTATCGACTACATCAAACTAAAAATCTTCTTCACAGCAAAGGAAATAACTGGCTGGAAAGGAAATCGTTGGTTGAAAGGCAACCTATTGAATGGGAGAAAATATTTGCAAACCATACTCTAATAAGGGGTTGATATCCAACATATATTATGAATGTGTGGAACTCAATATAAAAAAACCTGATTTTAAAATGGGCAAAGCAATATAATAGGCATTTATCCAAAGAAGATATACAAATGGCCATCATGTAATAGAACAATGCTCAACATCAGTAATCATCAGAGAAATATAAATAAAAATTTCAGTGCTGTATCACCTCCCACCTGTGAGGATGGCTGTTATAAAACAAAAAACAACAACAAAAAAAAACTCCAAGCCCTAAGAAATAAGTGCTGGTGAAGATGTGAAGAAATTGGAACTTCTGTGCATATTAACGGGTATGTAAAATGGTACATTAACTATATAAAACAGTATGGAGATTCATCAGAAAAATTAAAAAATGGAACTACCTGGTGATCCACCAATCCCATTTCTGAATATTTATCCAAAACAATTGAAATCAGGATCTGGAAGAGAGATTTGGATTCTCATATTCATTGTAACATTATGCAATAACCAAGAGGTGGAAACACTCTGAATGTCTATCAACAGATGACTGAATAAAGGAAATGTGGCATATTATAATAATATTCACCCTTTAACAAGAAGAAAATCCTGCTATAACAGTATGGATCAAGCTTGAGGTCATTTTGCTAAGTTAATTAAGTCAGTCACAGAAGGACAAATACTGCATGGTTTCATCTATATGAAGTTAATAACGAAATCAAATTCCTAGAAGCACAAAGTGCAAAAGTGGTTTCCAGGGACTGGGGGAGAGAGAAACGAAGAGTTTCTGATCAGTGGGTATAGAGCTTTGCAAGATGAAAAGTTTAAGGAATCTATTCTACAACAATATGCAATATAGTTAACAATACTGTACTTTAAAATTAAAAATTTGTTATGAGGTAGTTTCACATTTTTCTTACTATGATTTTAACAATTAAAGATATCAGACATAGTAATGCATAAAGCAGTGTAGGAAATACATCAGTCACAAAATAATGTGTAACTCATTTGATTTGAAGTTAAAATACAGAAATTAATCTATGGATATAAAAGTCAGAACAGTGTTTATGTTTGGGAGGATGTGACTGGGAGAGACCACAGAGATTTCTGGAGTGTGGATGATGTCCACTGTCTTTATCTAAGTTGTGGTTGCATGGATGTGTTCACTTGGTAGGTTGACTGGCCTGTGCACCATGATTTTTTAGCTTTCTGTTAGTTTATTACACTTCAAAAAAAAAAGATATAGAAAAACAATATAGATGAAGAGTCAGAATATATTTTGAACAGAAAAAATAAGGTTTGTGCTAAGATACACACAAAATAGGTGTGCAAGGACTTGTGCCAAAGATCCAGGTGATAATTATTTCAGACAGAATGGCAAGTGCCAAAGCCCTGAAGTAGGACAAATGACAATACCATTACAGTAGCTTGAATGTAATGAGGAAAAGGAGAATGCACAAAGATGAGTTGGAGAAGAAAGTGCAAGATTTATGTAGGGTCAGGTAGGTAAGTGAAGGTGTATTGCCCAAGGGGTATTTCAGCCCCGGGCTTATACCAAGCTTTATTCTCAAGGCAGTAGGTCAAGTGCTAGAATCCGATCTGCCTCTGTCTCTGCCTCTCGCTCAGTGTGCCCCAGGCTCTGTCTCTGCTCTAGGCTCTGCCCTTGCCTCCAGCCTCTGCTCTCTTCTCTCCTGCTCTCTTGCTGTCTTCTCTAGGCCTTGCTCTTAGCACCAGGGGAGCTGATTTTATAGCAATACTGGCAGTAGTGGCTCATCACCAACAGGAATACAAGCATGCGCCTGCTCAATAGGCTAAGTACTACATCATTGCATGTATGTAATGGGTAGTCTAAATTAGGATCATGTGAGGATCCTGGCTGAAGTTTCATTTTCCCTAAAGTAGGGCTTTGTGTTTTTATGCTAAACTTGATGGAAAGCTATTGAAGGAGTGTAAACAGAGGAGTCACAAGATGTTCTGTTTTTAATAAACTTTTGTATGATAAATTAATATAAGTAGGTAAAAGTAGAGAAA